>JABFPN010001816.1:0-26172 GCA_022817305.1 Leptoteleia sp. ZL-2020 | reverse complement strand
GTATTGGTTAAGTGTACCAGGGTTCAGACTTGTAACACTAAGCCTATCATTCAAAGATGTATTTTATAATAAATGTGCAAATTTAATGATCGAATGCCTAAATGCGCTTCTTAAGAATGTTTAATAACGGCGGAAAAATATTTGAGCATTCTAGTGGATCACATCACGCTATGAATGCCAGGTGTGCCGAGGTCTGCAACAAATAAAAACATACATTTTTATACACAAGGTTGAGAAAAGACAATGAAATTGAGCTTAACATATATATAAAAAGAATTAATTGAATCGCCCATCGATCATTGTTACTCAAAGCGTTAAACAAGGAAACGATAGGTGGAACGACCATGACCCGTTATGTTCGCTTGGCCAAGACGCAATTTGTTTGGCGCGTCAAGATCCATCTTGTTTACTTGTTTTGCGCCAACCGGTCCAAAATAACAAACAACCCTTATGAAAAGAAATGCTGAAAATGCTAAAAACAAACTAAAAAATGCTGAAAATCCCGAATTTTAGCACTTTTTCAGTGTTTTTCAGTGTTTTTCAACATTTTTCAGCATTTTCTACAAGGGAAAGATTAAGCAATTCAATTACACAAATCTCAGTTTAATTAATTAAATCATTTGGATTACTAACCGAACGAGATTTATGACTTGACTTTGACGGCTTGCCGTTTGTTGTGCTCCGCATTCATGAGCTTGGTGGTGATTTTTCTCGAGTGACCGTTCGGATCGAAATGATTGGTATGGCTCACGGCTTCGCGTTTGCTCCTTTGTTTTCCTCCGTGCTTTGTGAAAATGTACTTGTCATAGTCGTAGTTGAAGTGTTCGTATTGATCCACGTCGGACATATTGCTTCTTTGCTTTTAACAGAAGTTTCTAGATGCGACCAAGATATGACACAGTTAACACTTAGATTGTCAAATAACGAGCGCAACTTCTACGTTTTGATTTCTTGCTTTTGCAGTTAACGGTGAAGTAGTTTTTTGTTGTTTGTGGTTGAGTTTGCACACCAACGACAAAAGACGCTTTCGCAACGCCCTTTGTTTGTATACTGACTCGGCCCGGTCACAGGCACATATTTATAAGCGTGGGGCGCGCGCATGCGCACACCACTGATGTAACTATCGCGTTCTTCCTGCGAGTTGTCGTGGCACAATTTTAACCGTTTCATTTATTATTTATTTATGGACTGTTGAACCCATTCCTTTAGATTTCATCCCATTTTATTTACAAATTTCATTGAAATTTTCAATGATCGCTGAAATGTTTTATACATTCCGTTTGGCGTCCGCGTCATTGTTTATTACGAACGGTACTGTGCTCTTTCTGTGTTGTTGTTGAATAAATATCGTCATTATTCTTTTATCTGTTTTGTTTTTTATTTCCTTGATATTTTATCATCGAAACTTTCCGAAGAAAAGTTGGAGGATGCTGAAAAATTATTGCAAATTGAGAAAAGTATCGCGTTAATGTAATTGCGTTGAAAAATTGCGTCAACTTGATGTTTACACCGTTGACAAGTATTCAAAGAATTATAACCCAGGGCTTTTCTTTGTCGAGTATTAACGTTTTGCGTTAACCTCACGTTAACCTTTATTAACCTCACATTCGATGTGTATCATTTAATTGGTAAATTTATAACGGTGCATCGGATTTTATTATTTTGCTTTAATGCATTCGTATGCTGGATGCGACTCGAATGATCGGTGAGCGCATGCGCAGTTAACGCGGTGGCAAATTCAAGCCTTATGCTCGCCATTGACGTCAATACATGGATCTGAAAATAAAATACAGCCTTGCTGTTTCACAAACTTCGGTTTACGTGTTATTATTTTTATTTAAACAAACGGCAATGCGACATAGGAATTCGTTTCTGGGAAATGAGCTTATTAAGTGTTTAAATGGATAGTGGAGGTTTTCCACTCGCCTCATTCTTACAACGCCCATTACCATCACAGTTGTGTAACCTTGCTGGGTTTAATGATCTTGAGTTTTTGTAAACAATATGACGAGCACCGGTTGTATTTTGTTTCTAATGATACTAATATTATGGAACGTGTTTGTTGTGGATTCTCAAGAAAGAAATGCTTTTTACTGTATTAATTCGTACTTAATGTTTCATTAAAATATTCATTGGAACATGCATTATTCTCTATCTCGTTTGCATTTAAGTACAATTATCGTTAAGAGAGTTTAGGTTAATATTAATTTGTGTATTATTAATAAGGAAATGATGAAAGTGCATTTTGGAGCACTTGTGATTTGTTAAGTTTGTTAAATTCGCTGACTTTAATTTGTGTATCATGAAATTTGTATTCCTGCTTGCATTAATTGTTTTATTTTAAATAAATTCTAATAAGCAGAAAATAATATAATATTATATACAGTCTACAATCATTTTCAATTTGAAAAATAATTATTGAATTGCTACTTGGGGAATTTATTATTCAATAAAATCATAGCATTGAATTGGATTGATTTTTATTGTTAACATTAAAGTAGTTGAGGAGACTGTGAACTGAAATGATTAAAATTAGGATTTAATGATATAATTTTTTAATTTTAAAAAAATGTTGAGTTACAATGAGATATAAATAAAGGCAATTGGCAGAAAACTTTTTTTCGTTGTTATGTTGTTATGAAATATAATGTTAAACAAAATAAATTCTATTTAAAAAAAAAGAGTGATAATATTATCCTATTAACACGTGGCATTAATAAGATATTATATTAATAGTACTTTTAAAGAATCATGATATTCTAAGTGCATTATAAATTCATCACATATATTTTTTTAGGATATCTGTCATCTGGGTTTATGATGTAATACATATATTAACAAATAATGGATATTACAAGTTAATTCATAAGATATTATAGTAATATATTTTAATAGTATAAAATTAATAATGTTTTCATATATTGATAAACATTGATATAGTATTTTAATTCTCAAAGTGAAAAAAAAATTAAAAATGTTAAATATTTATCGGATTTTAAATATATATTTTAATATGTAATTTTAATTTTATTTTAATTTTAACATAGAACTTAGTTAACTTTAACAACATTTTAATTTATATTGCATTTAAACGACAAGTTTTATTACAATAATCTTGTTTATTATAAGTTTATTATACTAGTAATTAGTTTCAACAAACATGTTTACGTAAAATGCATAATAAAATACTCTTAACTTATTATTTGCTATTAATATGACGGTGTAATTTGTTAATTTTTGTGATAACTATTAGACTTTAGTTTAGACTGTAAAAAAACGGAAAGTTCCATGAAATTTCGAGGACTGGGGTTCTCATTGAAAATTCCTTTGCTGGTGGAAAATTAGGGCGTTTCTCGTTTCGAACCAACTTTTCTATAAAATGTGTTGGAAAAAGAGCGTCGAATCTTACATTTCTTTACAATGAGCTACCTAATTTTTAGTTATGTTAACTAATATTGTAGTCTACCGAAATGTTTTTTTTTTATTGTATCTAATTTTTATATTTTCTATTTTTCATATTTAAAAATTAAAATTAAATCCTCTTGGCCCTTTGGACGAGAATATTAAAAATTAAGATTTATTTGTTATTTGTTAAATATTTATTGAATTTCACATTAACATAAGAATAAAAACATTGTTTGAATGAAAACTTGAGGCACACTATTATCTGCAGGTAACAAAACGTGCTAGGCTGCTATTTTCATCGCGCTGTAAACAACCACAAAGCCTACAACTTAGAATATATTCAAACATTAAACTTAAAGTGTCGACTTTTATTAACAATTTATTAATACAATTGCTATCGCTGTAAACAATTAAATATTACATATTTACAAGTATTTTAATTGTAGTCATTTCAGCTCACATGTTTCATATAATTACATAATTTAAAGTGACATTCATATCATTTATTTTGAGATAATTCTTTTTGCACAGAAATTAGCAAATATCAAGTGTTCATTATCATCGCATTTTTTGTAGTCACGTATTCATTTTAGCGATTTCAAACTATTATATATTCTATGAAAAAAACATTCTTATGTAACACTGAGAATGCAAGATTGGGCAACAGTTATTTATTATTAATGCGCAAAAAGTAATTTTAACAATTTTAATTTTACAAATTTAGATGTATTATTTTTTATAAGAAATAGGATTTATTGCAATTATTACAGAATTACCAGTTTTCTTACTATAAATTCTGATAATAAAAGTTATAGCCACTTGTATGAAAAAAAATTACTTTGTTTTTGCAGTATTTATCTCAGAAATATTTTCACCATGGTATGCAAGCAGGGTTTACATTATTTACCTTTTTTGTTTATAAATTTCCTAAACCTTTAGTATGAAGCATGCATTTTTTTATCACGAAAAGAATTTCAATCAGATTTCCTCATTTCTTTTCTTTAAATATGTACCTTCAGGTTTTAACTCAATTCAGTATCACTTGTCTCGCATTTTATCATTGCGTAAATTTAACTTCTGCTTTTGTTTTAAGCAACTTGGATGAACAGTTAAAATGTCACGCCCGCATCGTTGAAAGGCCTGTGTGCATTGTAAATTTAAGTGAGAATATTTATAAGAAACTGTGCAAAATTTAATTACGAATATTCTTGCTGAATTTGCTTTATATTTTAAATTATTGCTGCGTGTCACAAATCTATCCCAGTGGCCAGTGATTATGATTTACTTAAAAATTTATGTAAATCCAATTCGTCATTGTGTTGCATAATTTACGTTAATCGTTTGTGTTAAATTAAACAATTATGTTTACAATATTTGATGCTGTGTGCGTTAAAATTTTTTTAATTACAACGTTAACTATTACGTATTGATAAGCATTGCATTATGAGAAATAAGAATTGACAACAAAATGAGTTTATACATTTATCATTGTTATAAATTTATGGGGTATATAAAGTGATACTTTTAATAGAAGTAATTCATTCAAGGATTCATTTTTCTACATTATTAAATTATCAAAAATAGTCCTTAACTGAAAAAATGTTAACTTCATTTACAATTTTTTGCACAATTGAAAAGAAACATCTCGTAATCTATATTTTTATTTGTTAATGGTAATAATAATAATAATAATAATAATAATAATAATAATAATAATAATAATAATAATAATAATAGTAATTACAATTTGTAACTTTATTTAGGTCATTTGATAAATATAAAATTCAATTTTACTGCATCATTAAGAGGTATCAAATGTCGCTAAAAGAAAGTTATCAAGAAATTGTGTTTGTTTATGCAAATTTTATAAGCTATAGCTGAATCGGGTAGAATTTAATTGAATATATAAACATACTAAAATGTTTACCTCGGGAAAGTTGTTTAAACTGAACAGAAAAGTGTACATTTTTATTTAGTTAAAATTAAAATTATTAAAAATTGTACGAAGAAATGACAAATAAAATTATTGATCTAAGAGCCTGTGGAGTGAAGAGAAAGTTGCAATTTATTAAAATTCTGTATCAATGATTTTAATGGATTTATCAATTATCATAAATCTGTTATATTTCCAGTTTATATGAATTATGTCACTGTTATGATATAATTTAAATGTTAATAAATCGAGAAATGTTATTCGCAGCCTTCGTTGATAAAAGCAAGAGTTCAATTCTTTACCATAAAAATTTTTTATTTAGTTTATCATGTTAATAATAACAATTTATATTTAATTTTATATTAATTAATTATATTATATATTTTATTATATATTCTATCAGAGTATAAAATATTAAATTTAACGTCAACTTCGTTGACAATAAAAACTAAAACATATATAGATACTTGCAAATAGATGTAAACAAACAAATGCATTTAAAAAATTGGTTAATTACAATATTTACATCATGAAAAATACGGTCATTGTTTTGTTACATTCATTTTTAATTGTAATATATCGTCTGAACTTTGATTTATTTATCATCGGCACCACAATAAAAGATAATTAAATGATTTTAAGATATTTGATTAATCTATCGATTTTTACAATACGATTATCAGCCGAGTAAAAGATAAAGTTGATGAATTTGTATAATAATGAGATGCATATTTTTGTTCACGAAATATTTCTTTGTGAAGTTGTGTCGTGTTCAGAACTTGGAAGACAAGTGCTATTCGGTAAGCATTTCCAAGCTGATAGGTTTCATCAATTTGAACAAGATTTTGATTTCCTTATTATTGAAATTAATTAACAATTTATTGTACTTTTGTAGAACATAATTAGCAACTGTTAAATGCAAATCCCTCAATGTTATTTAATAAATAGAGCTTGTCAATATAATTCCGTTGATATGATATTCTTACTTGTATATTCAAATGGAACAAGTTCATTCTAAAAATACACAGAGAGAAAAATGTATTGAAAACAATACAAGAAACATTAAACAAATTACTAACTTTTGTTAATACAGTATGGGTATACTTAAATTTTTATTTGATTTAGTATGGACATGCCCCAAATATTTGACTTAAATTTTACACGTTTTAATAATTAACGGAAGCAACACGTATGCACTATATTTAATCATTATTAAAATTATTTTACAAGGAAAAAAAATGAATTTTGCTAAAATACTTTTACGAGTAAATCTAAACAGTTATTCTTTGATAGTATTTTTTTTGCAATTGAAAAATTTTCGGTCTTAGTCAAATTATGTTATTCGAGTTTTGAACATTCAACCTCTATGTTGAAAGTTTATTTCTTTGTCAGATATATTCTTCTTTTACAGATATATTATTGGCTTTTCTATATAATTTTACTCATTTTATGTTTAATAATAATTTGTATTGTGCTCGTAACAAATTTAACATGAAATGTACTATTTGTTGTTACAAGAATTAAGTTAATAAGATAAGATAATAATTCTTATGCAATGCTTTGCAAAACTATTATAATAATAGTTATTACTACATGTTATTATTATTATAAAAATGATAATTTAAATAAGTCTGTATGCAGTGTACTTTGTTAGTAATGTTTCTTCTCTCTGTGCCCGTAACATCGAGAGAACGAACTCGATCTTGCTTTAAACAGGTAGATCAATATACTTTTACTAAGTCTTCTAGAACATGCGAGTTAATTTGCATATCGTATTTATCCATGAGATACAAATTAGTCTTTCAAAAGTGTGTTTACCTGTTTTTCAAAAAAAAAAGTACGGAGAAGTGGAAAATTTTCTTATTTTTTTTATACAACAAGATAAACAAATAAGTAAAACGTGTGAAAATTAACTTTTTAAAGATATTTCATTCATTTCGCGAGGAAACGTTGCATATTTAAATTAATCGAAATAAACAAATGTTTGAGTACACATTAAAATAATAAGATATTTTAGTATTAATAAATACGTGTGGACCAATTTAATTGTAAAACAATTCTGCTCGTTTTATTTGCGCCTTATCAACTGTAATACAACGAACAAAGGACTTTTTTTTATGAATAAAATAAAGCACTTGATTTATTCAACTTAAAATATACAATAAAGCTTTAATAATAAACATATTTGCGGTCTCCTCTTGACGTAAGTTCTTTCCAACTAAGTACTCCCTTATCAGAACAATATTATCTCCCTTCTGATGAAATGTCACTCGTTAACGAAGGTCAAATTGCCAAAATTGGTACCAAATAAATATTCGTCAATATTTTATAAAATAATCACTTTGATAAAAAAAAAAATGCAACGTATATTAAAAGTTAAACATAATTAGAATATTTTTAATTCTTTTTTTTTTGTACCAAAACTTTTTTGGAACTTGTTTTTATGGCACAAAATATAATCTCTCCATAGACATTGACTAAAAATTATGTAAATTTTGTGGGTTTAAAGGAATTCTTTTGTTGCGTTAATAGTAAGAATGCCATTAGAAATATTATGGAAAATTCCAAGTATCTCTAGTAAACTAACCATATTGAGCAGACTTTCATTTTTTTTCAAAGTTTAGATTAATTTTTACCACAAAAATTTAAAATTGAACAATTTGTTCGATTGTTTATTTGCTTCTGTTCAATTTTAAATTGTTCTCTATTATAACTATGGTAAAAATTAATCTACACTCTGAAAAGAAATGAAAATCTGCTCAATATTGTTCGTTTACTAGAGATTATTGGAATTTTTCCATAATATTTCTCTCGGTGTATAAGTGGATCCTTTTTTCTGATTGAGTGATTTGTTTGAACTTGAAGATGCCACAAACTTTTAAATAATTGTTACCAACCTAAACGTATACTTTTCACGAAGTTGGGCACACTGTACCCAGCAAGGATATAAGAATGCGAGTGTAGTACGTTCGATGCGTCACGCAAATGTTCGACGCCCGGCACATACTACGTTCGATGTGTCACGTAAACATTTGGGTGTCCGATACAAATGTAATCTTTGTTACAGTGAACAAATTTCTTTCGACAAAATTATTATAGTTTGCAACAAACGATACATTCGAGCTAATTTCTACAAGTTTTCATATTAATTTAAGAAAAAGAATAGTAAGATTACTCATATTGCTGCTATGTAATGTTAACTAAGTTAACTATTTTTTATAGTTATAAGAAAATATGTTTAAATCAGCTCGATAAATATTGTTTGTTAAATACTAATAATTTTTGGTGTATTTTTATTGATTTTTAATTCTTAGTGAATATTTCAGCCAGTTTACTTTTATAGTTTTAATAGTGTATATTTGTTATTTTTCAACAATTAGTAGATTTATTTTGTTTTATTAGGATAATTTGAAGAAATATTCCACATTTGTATATTTTCCTTAACTGGTCAATGACATATACCCAGTCAAGTTATATTTGCGTTCATGAACGAATGTTTTTGTTGTGTTTGATATATTTGATAAACAGAAATCAAAATATTAATTTCTGTGTATTAAAGCCATGAATTATATCTTATTAGAGAATCAAAAGTATTTAGTTTACATAGAAAAAATATAGTCTTTATTATTTTAATATTTTTCCACCCAAGTTTTTAATATTAACATGAATTTATATCTTCTATGCGTTTTAGAATTTGAATGTATAATTATTAAGTCTCAATCAAGTAATCCACGTGATTTATATGTTATTATCGTGATTAAATATTATTAAAAAAATGAGAAAAGATACACGAATCATCTTAATGTTCAAAAATATTTGTAAATAACAAAATGTATGTATAATAATTATAAATATTATTGCAGCTGTTTTAAAGTTGCTTAAATGACTCAAGTTTCAATCGATTTGATTCATTGTCTTATTAAGAAACAATATTATAATTAATCATACACTATTAAACATTATTACTACTGAGAGCATTGATTTTTAAGATCATATTTTTCGTAAATGTTATTCATTAGACTGAGTTCACTGAAAAAATTATAGTTTTTTACTTTTTAAAAGAAATATTCAGGATAACGGCGTGAAAAAAAATAATGATGCTACCTTTTTTATATATAAACATAAAAATATAATTTTAATTATTATTTTTTATGTGGGAGATGGGCATGCGGATATATTAATCAGAAGATGTATTAGTTAAAACCAAAAAATTGCAATAGAAATAAACGAATCGTATTATCTTTTATCTAATTGATAATATTTTTTACTTTACATTTTTCTAACCATTTCTTATCTAATTTAACTTTTCTGGTTTTAAACTAATTCAAGTACGCTAATTATGCTTTCAGATGTTAAGACAATTTTTTAGATTTATTAAAACTTGTTTACTTTCTGCTTAATATAATAAAATTATCTTTAACTTGTATAAAAAACAACTTACAAATCATTAATAAATTATACAAAATTTCAGATAATAACAATTCACTTAAGTCAAATACTCGAAGAACTTTTTTTTTGCTTTATTACATTTATTTCTGGCAGTGTAATTTAGTCAATCCCATGGACATTGCTGTTAGGCTTTCGATAATCCGCAATTGCATACATCAATTTATTGTGTTGCATTATTGAATTAATGACACTTCCACGATGTCGGTAACGAGATGTTTTATGACCTATTTGCTTAAGCCCATCTAAAACTTGTTTCAATACCCCGTATTCGTACGCTACTTCCATCGGGTATAGCTGATGATGTATTCTTGGCGCGTCTACGGCTTCTTTTAAATTATTTCCCATCCACATGCACCTCAACAGTACCTAAAATTGCATATTTTTACTCGCACAGTTCTTCTTGATAAATTGCTCGGTGAAGTTTATGTTTCCAGAAATAATTTCGAAATTATTTTTTTTTATTTATAACAATACTTACAAGTGCAATGCTTGTAGGGATTTTCGTACCACCAGCAGCTCCGATCACCATTTTCACTTCACCATTAGTGTCGACTAATATAGTCGGTGCCATCGAGGATAACGATCTTTTTCCAGGTTTTATAAAATTAGCAGAGCTTGCTGGAATTCCGTAATAGTTCAGTTTCGAAGGCACTCCAAAGTCATCCATTCCACTATTCAGCAGTATACCAGTTTGCTTGCTAACTATACCGCTTCCAAAGCTTAAATAAAATAAAATTACATGATTAAATATAATTGAAATAGGAAAAGAACACGGTTGTATTGTTTTGTGAATTTGTTTTAATATTCGTTAAATTGTTTTCTTAACATTTAAAAAAATATTTTTCTTTGTATAATAGAATATAAATTGTATATGTACAAAAAATAGTTACAACAAAAGTTACTAAACTGTATAATATCGCTGAATAAAACATGTTCATATGATGTTCCAATAAATTTACAGTCAAATTAACACAAAAATTATAAAAATGTTTAGTACATAGTATAGTAAAAACAGTAGGACATTTACTAATATTTTGATACTTGCCAAATGAAATGATTTTATGTCAATGTTGTTATAAAGTAGAGTAATTTATTGAAACTTTTTGTTTGTCTATTCTTTTCTAACATGCATTTATGAAATTATAACAAAACTTGACTTACTATATATTAATCGTACTGGTAACAGAAACGGCATCACCATTTTCATGCAATACCGATATATGAGTCGTTCCATGATCTTCGGAATTCGATATATCATCTGCACCGTAATATAAAGGGTTATTACGAGTCTCGTTATCTTTTATTAAAGCTTGTATCAATTTGGCATATTCTTTGGAAATAAACTTTTCCTGCAACTGTTATTTTTTTTTTTTTATCAGTTGAAGTATCTAACAACATTGTAGTTTTAGAAACTTACTTTGGAATTATCTTCAAAGTCTGGATCGCCCAATTTCGTCCTATAGGCAAATGCATATTTGAATGATTCTATAATTCTGTGATAAGTCTGTATCTTGTCAGTTATGTCTGCAATTTTATTGGAAGTCAGATTGAATAGTTCCATTACGTTCAAAATAAATATTACTAGGGACCCGCTTCCTGGTAAACCTGGAGTATACAAAGTCAAATTTCCAAAATAAGTTGACTCTACAGGGTTCTCCCATTTGATACTAGAACAGTTAACAAATAAAATGTTAGAATCAAATTACATTTATTAGTTAGATTGATAAAAAATTATTAGAATACAATAACTATTACATGATTTTTAAATTTTACTTTCTAATTTGCTTCATATGAACTCGTACCTGTAATCACGCAAATCTTTCAATGTCAAAATTCCTCCGTTACTTTGTATATCTTCTATTAAACGGTGACCCAACGTCCCATTGTACAATTCAGCCGCATTCTTCTCGGATATAATTCGTAGCGTTTTGCATAACCGGGGATTTGGCTTAATTTTATCACCGGGTTTAAAAAATTCACCTGTTTTTGGATTTACAAAAATGGCCCTAAAATTCATGTGACGTATTTTACAACATTTTCCAATTGAAATATCACATTGTTCTTACTTACTGTAATTCTGCACTATTATAAATTTTTTGTTTATTATTTAAAAGATCATCGTAGACCGCTTTAGTAAGGTTGTAACCTTTTTCGCAAAGTTCAATACTGGGCTCGAATAAAGTAGACCACGGTAATTTGCCATATTTTTTGTGAGCTTCCCAGTACCCCGCTAATTCTCCAGGAACGGATATGGATAAAGGTCCTAAAATGTCCATATTATAAATTACATTTTTAAATCCTTTTTATTTACATTTTTAATTCATTTTTAAACTGTGTATTAGCGTAACAGAAAATCACTTAATCCTCTGAAAAGATCAGAACAACTTTCTCTAATTATTTAAAGAATTGCACGTCTTTTTGTACAAATAGATAAAAGAAAATTAAATATTAGATTACTTCACTTAACTAATCGATGTAAATTTATTGTTATACAAATAACTTACAAAAACTGTTCCATCAACGCCATAAAATAGTATCATAAAGCTTAATTTGATTATGATTCCAACCGTGCAATATCGTGTAGTTATAAACTTTTTTTTATTAAATTATAAGTTATCTAAATGAAAAGAACCGCATATAAGGGAATTATCGTTTGTTATTTAGTTTAGTGACCTGATTGACTGGAATCTGATAATTTATTGTCGAACATGCGTGGATGTGCTTTGTGCGGAGCTTTTTCCCTCGCATTCAGAACAGTAGTTTTACGCATTTTTCGGTCGTATATTGTCATTAAAAATCCACCGCCGAGGCCCATACTTTGCATATTAATTAAGCCGTTGCAAATTAACGCTGCTAATGCTGAATCCACTGCAGAACCATTTTTTTTCAATATCGATCTATAAATTCAAGAATTCCAAGAATATATTCAAAGTATCGGTCAATTTGATTTATTTATGACAATAAACTTACATGCCAATAATGCTACATTGTTCACTGTCAACGCAGATAACTCCTTTTTTGAACACTTTTAATGGACTCCATGATAAAGGTACTGGTATTTCTGGATCAGGAGGGTAAAGTTTAAAAGGTGTAGATTCATCTTTTTTGTAATGTAATACTGCAGTTAAAATGATTAAAAAGAATCCTAATGTCAAGAAAACTGTCAGAATGCCATGTCTTAATCGATATCGGGGTCTGAAAAGTGTTGTTTTATATTATCAATTAAATTCTCGTATTGACGCTAAAAATTGATATTATAATGTTATAAATAACATAGAATAATCAATATAATAATCAATATTGATGTCCAACATGAGAAATTACTATCTTATTCAATTTGTTGACAATTATTCTTAGAAAGCTGACACTTTTTACTAACTTAGGATAGTAATTTCTCAATTTTGGCATTTATATGACCAGTTTACTAATAAAGTCATTCATTAGATAATAAGATGTTACTGAATTTTTTAACAAGGTTTTCTAACTGGTTGTTAAAGCTATATTTTGAGAAAAATATTATTCAATGAAATATAATAATACTGGAATGCGCACTGCCATATAACTTCCATAAGTGGGAATCGTGCCTGAGATAGCATGATGTAAGAGGTAAGTGTGTCCTTATCTGACACTTCCACGCTTGCGCATTAAATGCTAAATCACGCGAGGTTCAGTCTCATTAGGAAATTTTTTCCCATATCTATTATTATTTTTGTTGTGAAAATTAGTGCAAATAAAAGATTACCGCATCATTAAAGATTGTTATTACACTCTTAAAAAAATCATTTCAAATTCAGAGGAATCGTTTCAAAATAAAATGATATTCTGGTTAAAATAACGAGAAGAGGATTTCGTTTGAAAATAAGAGGAATTTCTTGTTACGACTGTATATTTACGTATCCTCTGAAAATTAGAGGAATATTATTTGTAGTTCATATGAATTCCGTGTAAAATAAAAGTAAGTTGTTTCTCTTCCTTAAATTTTGTTATTAAAGTAATGTGAAAGGTGACAACGTAACCTATATATAACCGATATCGCACGTACGATTTCCATGTCTTATTCTTGAATTAAGAGGACTTGTTGTAAATTTGAAACGATATGTTTTAGAGTATAAAGGAATTACCTTTCGTTATAGAAAGGCATTCTTTTATCTTAAAATTATGTATTTAATTAATATAAAAGGAATACTTTAATAATCAGCTTAGTTTTTTTTATTTTAAAATGAAATATCATTAGAGGAATTTAATTTTATTTTAAGCAGATCATTTTTAAGAGTGTAAACTAATTCAGAAATAAATATTAATCATTTTCTTGAATTGTTCATTTTGTATTGGAATTAAATATATTTTAAGAAACCAGAAATGTCGGTATCATATATTTCATTATCATTTGTATACAATATTTCAGTGGATCGTACTAAATTCTCAACTTGACTGTACAACAAAGCTACTTATACCACTTAGTATCTATCTCACTCGGCATGCATCACGAACGTCAGTGCGAAATCCAGTATTGTTATAGTTCAGTGAGGTTACTGCAAATTTAACCATTCAATACATTTGCTTTAAAATATACATACTTCCAATATCTCGAATTATTTTATTATTTATATTACTGTATAAAATTATTATGTATATACATATACTATTGTCATAAAGTCCGTGTTTTTTATTTTATCCATATTATCGTATCGCATTCGATAAGTTTCAATTTATCATGAACACATATATATATTATGTACATATAGTGCAGTCAACAAAGTTGACTGCATAAGCGAAAGTCATAGCCAGTCAGTAATTGAGAGACAACTTATACTCCGCAGTAAATACTCGTAAAGTGTAAATAATATTTAAACTTTTCACATTAATCACTAAATTTTTAATATTCATATTTTTCTTTACAATCAAAGGAATTGGTAAAAGAGAAAATATAAGTATATACAACATTAGTTCATTAAGTGCGTGAATTCTTTGTTCGATGAAAGTAACATTTTTGCAAATTATATCAAGGATTTGCCATACAGCTTCAGTCGGTAAGTTTTCCAACTTACACAAAGATCTGTGAAAGTAACGTGCAGGTGTCTACACCTTTAAGTATCGATGGTAACATGAAATTCCAGGTTGATAAAGAAAATTTCCTGAATTCGAGATTAATACTTGTTGAGTAATTCTATTATGTTTAATTAAATTTAAATGCAAATGATTTTAATTTAAATGTTATATTGGTAATTAATCAATATATAAGATTATAAGTAGTTTCTGGATGAACTAATTTATTGTAGTAGAATAAATTTTGGAAATCTTCACAATGTATGTTAAGAAAATATTTTAATAATTATGTTCAATCACAGAAACAGTTTATTAACAGTCATCTTAAAAACATATTAAAAATATTCTACATGTACCTAATAAATATTTATAGAAAAACTTTTTTTATCTTTCTTTTCGTGCAGAGTTTATTGATACCATTTGCATTTTCCATTACAATATCCATTTCAAGAGGGCATAAGTAAATTTTATATTTACAAAATATATGATATTGACTTTTTGAATAATAATAAACGTTTTAAATTATATAAAATAAGAAAAAAAAAATAATACAAGTATTCGGTGTTTATTAATAGAATGAAATTAAAAGCAAAATTGTGGTGAAATATGAATTGTATGAAATTATTTTTCTGTTTAAAAATAATATTATTTATTTAGTTAAACTGTTTATTTACGGTAAACTCATTTGAATATCAACGCAGATAAATTTCCCGTGTTGTAGCTACCTTCCTTCAAGTATTTTAATATTGAAAATATTAAATTATACCTAAATTATACTTTAATTATTCCAAATTTGTCGTATGTAAATGTCATTTTGTATTCATAAAACCAGAGCATGATAGTTGTTTCCGTAATTATTGCTAGTATTGTAAATATTTATTAACGAATAAATAAATAGTAACTCCATTAATGTATTACTATCTTAATTTTCATATATGAATAAACATTTCATTCATTGTTTTACAACATTTTACCACAATCAAATGCTTTTTATTTTACGACCGTTCGATCAATGACACATTTCAATACTGCAGACATCCAGTAACAAATTACAATTTCCAACTGATCTCACAATAAAATTAATTTACATTCATTTGACTCTCGTAAAATGACATTTATGAAATACAAATTTTCAGTGTTGTATAAATATTGCAATTATACGTGGTTTTATACAATTTGACATTCTGCTTATTAAATTTTATTAAACCTAATTTTAGTAAACCTTTTTACTTAAAAAAAATAAATAGAAAGTTAGTCACAAATTAAAATTTACTTTAATAAAATGTTAAATCTACTGGTTTTTATATTTTGTTTATTTATTCGTTTTTCTTTATCTCGATCTATCTATATCTCGAATATTTAGTACTGATAATTTAAAAATATCTTGTAAACACGTGAATAAGATTACAAACTTTTCGCTTTCTCTGAAATCAAGATTAATTTGGAAGTTAAAGTATTATTGAATTTGACATTCGTGTAAAATAATGTAAACGTGTTATTGAATAGTGACATACAGAAATAATAATTAAAATGCAAACGCGTAAATCATTTTTTGCACATTGACCTTCGGAGATTAATTGCATTATAAACACAGTGTTCGTTTAATCTCATCATCATGCAAAGAATGCACAGCAAGCGTGAGAGATCAACAACAGAATAACTATTTTTGTGTTGTAATCAACGACAGTATTATTTCGGTTCGTATTAATTAGTCAATTAAGTAATTAATTTAATCTATTATCTCACATTTCATTTCAATTGATCCGTATTTAGTACCCTTCAACAAAAAATGAGTATTAAATTAGTATTAAATTAATTGCATTTCGTGGAATGAATGAATGAGAGTTACATCAATTTCGAGAAATGCATCGATATTGAACGAAATAATAATGTACAATTTTCGTTATGCGAATAATTTGAAATTAAATCCAAAAATACTGACAAATTCTTGCTTTAATTGCAATTCAATGATGCACCATAATCTGCATTATTAAATATGGAATTTGCAATTACTCACTTCTCTTTGTGTCCGTCAAAGAGAAGTTTCCTCTTTGATCCAGTCTTGGGAAACATAACAGCAGTTTCACTTTCATCCTCGTCATCTTCCTCATTAGAATTAGTATTAGAATTATGTATGAAATTTTGCTCACTCGAGTGACTTTTGCGTTTAGTATTTCGCTTTCTTTTTACCATTTGAAAGTTTTCGCATTCTTCGTCGATTTACACACCAATATTGTTACCGAGTAATGGCATTTTTTTTCACGGAAAAAGGAACTTGATGTTTGCTAGGTTAGTTACGGGATTTCTACTACCGGCACCCGTGTGTATTGATTTCTTTAATGGACAAGCGCACTTGGTTTACTCACTAGTTGATTCACGTAGATGATCACTAATAATGATTTGAGCGTTAAATTCAAAAATTCATTTCATTAGAAATTGTATAACCACATATGTAAATAGGTTCTTAAAACTGATGTGATATTAGTTGTTTGGATTGGTTGCATTTTAGTCGACTAGACTGATGAATCAGTTGTTCCATTAAGTAGAGGTCAATGACAGCTATGTCATTAATTCTGATCTTAAAAGTTTTACAAAATCACCAGGTATCAAAGTGTATGTACGTATATATGATTGACTTAAACTTTGACAAATAATAATTATCATAAGTTGATATATTTTATGTTTTAGTGTTATTAAAGAAATTTAATACTTTGCTAGAGAAATTTATCATACTAGTTACTAACAAATTTTATAAATCTTGTACTCTTTTAACTCTGAATTGATTAATATATCACATCAGCATGATTTATGTCAGCATTGTTGTACAGTATAATAATTTTTGTTACAACTTGTTACTGCGTGCAGAAGAGGTATAAATGTTTCAGTTTTATAATTGGCGAATATAGCGTGCATTGTATTAATGAAATTTTACAGTTCGGTATAATGGAAATATCGATTATCAATTGAATATGATATTACTTTAATTTTACGTTCAAAGTAGTTTCTCTTGCTAATTTTATAATATAGTAAATTGTGATAAATTTACCTTTCTGGTCCAATCGTCTTCAACCTGTAGTGTTTTCCCCCCATTTTACTAATAGAATTTAAAAGGTAGAATGTTTCTCTCGAGGATTTAGTATTGTTTGGAACAACATATCGTGGAAACTGTTAGCTTGACAAACTATTAGCTGTAATGACATGCGGTCTCATGTTCTCGGCTGTTATCTAAGACTTGAAACTGAGAAATGACGAACATAATCACCTGCGTTCTAATAAAGAAAATGTGCTAGTAATAATTACAAAAGTATATCTAAAAGGATTATAAATAGACAAAGTTATATGATCAATGACTGTACGATAAAAAATAATAATCGGAGTAGAGATTTTTCAATAGTTGGCACAAATAGTTCCAATAGTTTCTGTTATGATATAAGAAATACTTTGTTTCTTAATTTATGACAATTGAATTTTTTCTTATTCTAAAATTCAAACGATGATAAATTTAAAAAAAAACACTTTATTTTTTCATCTCATACACAGAGAAATTGAAGTTTTGTATACTGACACGTTATACTGTTACTTTATACAGAACCTTAGAAAAATTTCATTTTAGGTTGTTAAATTTAAATCTGTGCATATATTTGAATATTTTATTTGCAGTGGGAACAAAAATATCTTTATACAATTTATTAAAGATACAGCAAACGTAAAACAAATAAACTCTCTAGTTATCAGAGTCGGACAGTCGACAAATACAAACAAAACGAATTTTCAGCGTTTTTATATGAAACTTGTGTGATTGTTTCCAACTACTATGACACTGTTTATGCTAAAGTATTGTTATTCGGTTTTCAAAGCTCGCGCTCTGATAAATGATAAATAAAAAATAAAGATAGAATTTGGTACATATAATATATCGGATAATTCTCTCACTTTGTATAGTAAAGTTTTGATATTAAATTTTAAGAAATTATATATTAAAGTTTAATTTGTTCAATGCATTAGTCAAATTATAATTTTTATACTCAAATAGGAAATACATTATATTCCTCATTTCCATTATTTCCACTCTTTAAATGTGGATTTCTGATTTTTAAATAGTAAAACAATATTACAATTTAAATACACAAAATTTATTTTGTAACTTTGATGCACTGCGTGTAAAACATGATAGGAAGCAATACTTTTATTGTTTAACGTGTTATTCATTTTATTAAACTAAAATGTACAAGTAGTTATTTCTTTTATGGTACACATTTTTCTTAGCTATATATATTTTCATGGCATAGAACGAAGTACATCAAACCGTTTTATACTCATTTTAAAGGTCGAGAAGAAAAGATCTTCATTTTCTCGTAATTCCTCTACTTCTAAAGTGTTGGAAATCCTTTTGATTTTATTTTAGCGTTAACTAGACGAGTCAACCATTTTTTTACCGCTTGATGTTACTTTTAATTAAATTTGCTAATAAATTCGATTTGTCTTTAAGAATTTGCATGAAAAGAACATCGACAAAATGGATATAATAAAAATTTCTAACCTTGTTAGAAAAGTGAACATGTACTTGAAAAAATCACAATAATTAACAAATGACTATCTTAAGTTAGTAAAAAAGTATTAGTACATTGGCAACTACTTTCTGCTTTAAAACAATAATTATCGAAAAACTAGCTCGTCTTGCTAACTTAAGAAATTAATTTTTTCAACTATATGTTCGCTTTACTAACAATGTTAGTGATTTTTATGAGATCTTTTCTCTCCATATATCAGAAACAGTTTCTTCATACTTTGTCCATTGTCAGTGGAAATATGTGGCTTAATTGAAAAAAAAAATTATAATTCTTTTTAAAAGTATAATTTTTTGGATTATGTAACTTATTATCTCCCAGCAATTTAAAGAAAGAAAAGTAGGAATATTGAATAAGAAGGGAATAAGTGGTTTTGTGTTAGTAGTACGAATCATAAGCGGAGAACTACCAACTTAAAAATATTTATTTCTAGTTTGAGTACGATGTTTTACTCAACATAATGGCATAAAAATTCAAACTTACTAGAAATTGACTAATTCTTCCTAGAATATTTGAAAATTACTTAGAAATAATACATTAGAAGAGTCCATAAATTATACGTATTAAATTAATAACAAAATTTAAATAAATAAATAATAAGTTTTAACGCGATAAACATTATATTATACATTCTTGTTTATTACGCGAATGAGAGGTCCTCAATAAATAAAATTAAATTCTTTAACTTTTAACATTTAGAGTTTAATAAAACAACTTAATTTTCTTTGAGTTTAGTTAGAAATAAAATAATAAACTAATTGCTCTAATTATAGAATAATTTCTTTAAAAAATATATACATATAGTACATATTTAAAATCGTAATAGCAATTAAATATGTACTCATTCACACAACCTTCTTAAATTTATAATTTAAATTCAAGTTCTGTAAACGAGACTAGATATAAAAATATCTTTTTGGATATGTCGTATCACCGCTTCTGTTTGATCTTGCAAATTAAATTGCATTGTGATTTGTAAGAAATGATTCAATATAAAAACAAACTTAATGTTAAAACTGCACAATAAAAGTCACTCAAGCAGTAACAAGAATATATTATAGGATAACTACATGCACCGTATCTTATGTGTAGTATAGATTCTTAAAATACTTTATTTCTATAGGAACGTTTGTATAAAATAATAGCGAAATACATGAACTGAAAGTACCTAGAATAAATAAAATTCAACGTTCATTCTGCGTCTCAGTGGAAAACAATTATATAAACTTTAAAAGATTCAAATTTTAATACAAATGCCCGGCTAGTTCTTCATCCTTAAGGCGCAGTTTTATTTTATTCAACAAACAAATCATATTACGTTAATATTTGTACACTTGGTTTTGTATATAATATTTGCAACGACCGCGAGATTATCAGACCATTTATTCCAAAACTTCCCTTAATGTTATTATCGAGTAACTTAAATTCTAATTAATGCCATTTAGTTGTCATAAATAGTCATGTAATCTCGGCGCGAGTTATGTTCTGACTCCTGTGTATTTTGAGTATTTCAGACTATCTCTAAACATTACATTTATACACCATTTGTTACTTACAATCAACAGTAATAAGGGGTACCAAACAATTCATAAAAATCAATTATCATAAACTTTAAACGACCAATTGAAATGTAATAGCGTTTAAATTGATTGGTATCCCTGGGATATTTATAATTCACTTTTTTTTTTGTAACCCACAAAATTAAATACATTGTACTCTTTGCGACACTGATAAACACATATTTAATGTCAATGTTTGTTTCTCACGCGTTTTCATATTTACACTATTAATTAATGATAAACAACGATGTATATTATCTCATAAATAAATTAAATACGGTAAGAAATCAGCCTTAATAATTGAGGTTGTTTTTTATTATTTTTTTATGAAAGTAAAAGAAGCAGTCGTCACTTGAAAATTCAGAAAGAGGAAGCCAACAGTGGTTTAAGTTGTGCAGTTTCTTCTTGGTCGTCCAAATCGTCCAAAACGTTCCACACTTTCTTGTCCATTTTATTGAAATTCTTCTGAGCCGGTTTCACCTCATTGGAGCTCGCGTCCTTACTGATTTTCAATTTGCCATTTGCATTCTCTTTAGAGCATACCCCTTTGCCCGTTTCCTTCGCCGTCCTTATTTCCTCGTCGTCCACACTGCTCCAGCTACCGTCGCTATCACTCGCATCGCGAAATCTCGATTTTATTAGACTCGTGTCCAAATGTGCATTATTCGATTTCACATCAAAAGTTTGTTCTTCTTTACTCTGCAATGAAACAAAGTTTTTCTCCCTTTTTGCTCGACATTTTTGCCCTTAATGTATCCGTGGAAACTTTTTTATTAATACAATCACTGCAACATTTAAGCAAACAATAATGCGCGCGCAAAAATTGAGACCGAGAATGAAATATTACGTAGCAATAAAGTTTTCACGTTATTTTATTTCGCTTCCTTGAAAAGTCGCATATTTTTTTTTTCAGATTCAACTAATTCAAAGTATTTCACTATGTTTGATAAGCTTAAAATTAACGTCGCGAAGCTATTTGATGCGGACGAAAGATAAAGCAGTTAACGAATAATTTTGTGACAAATAATTGAGTTACAATCGAATACTTACGTTAATCAGAGGATTTGTCGCGAAAATTGACGTGGTAGTTGTAGCGGTATTTTCTGTGGTATCGCTGCTCTCGCTGTTGTTGCCGCACCCTTTACTGTCGTTGGCAGTTATTTTCTTTAACATTTTGGCCTTTGCCAATTTGCGTGTAAAAGGCCACAGATCCGTATTTCGAAAGTGGCTGCGCGTTGTCTTCTGCGTAACCCCGGTTGTCCAAACGCTCGCATCGCTACTTCCCGTACTGCTGTCACTCTCATTACTTCGAATTTTCCATTTCAGCTCTTTCAAAACATTAAAATTATTTCGATTAGTAATTAATTTATACAGTATGTGCTTTTTCATTAATTTATTTGTCTGGGTTTACACTGAGAGAAAAATTGTTGTAAAAATTGTAATCTTTTTTTCTGTAATTTCAGGACATAGTGGATAAAGACAAAAAGTTAAAATCAACAATTATAAAATGTGTTCATAAAACACGTAAATATTATGTTTTTTCACTTTATTATTACAAATGTTTGAATACATTGTACAATTTTTTATTGTACTTTTTGCAACCTTGTCCATCATGTCCTTAAATTACAACGAAAAATTACAATTTTTGCAAAATTTTTCTCTCAGTGTACAGGGCTTAATGTGCTTAAAAACAAACGCGTATTAGATTTTACTGATATATTTAAGATAATCATTTTATATTCGAAATCAATTTAGTATTTTTAACTACAATATTTAAATATTTTGTTGAATACGAGAAATATTGAATAGGTGGCATTAATATTTTAACATATGCTTCAGGTATATTTCAATTTCTATTTCATTAGTCGTTTATTAAAAGAATGCACTTTTCAGTGGTATTGATCAAATTTTAAGTTTTAAAGTAAAATATTTCACTTAATCTAGTTTTGTGTTTTATTAGATTTCCTTTCTTTGGTTATAATAATTGCAAAATTTGTCATACATTATCAGTATATAACAGTGTTAATGAGATTCGCTTCAATGTTGATCCTGTCAATGTGTATTTTAAAAAATGAATAAAATTTTATGATATGAAAGCAGAAGACGAATACATCGCGTCACCCTATCAATAGCTAAGTAATTTTTCATTCGAGGACCTTGATATTTAACTAGTTTAAAATTGACAGTTGCGAGTCATAAATTATGCGAAATTTTCAAACTCTTATAACTTCATTTACGGCAAACTGAATCTAATTACTTCAAATTAACATTTTCATTTTTGCAAGAAGTACTACCAGGAGTAAGTTTAACATTTTTCACGTGTTAATTGAAACATTTTCTTCTAGTAGCGAATGATTAATTGAATATTATTGTTCGCGAGATCACAAACAGATTTGTGCCATAAATGCAATTTATGTTGTTACGTTTAAATGGTTGAAAATTATTGTAATTTGAAATGGGATCGTAAAATTTGGAATGGTTAAATAAATTTTTCATTTTACCGTGAATACTGAGATCATTTGAAATATGCACGCGTTATACTCATTGGAATAACGAGTTACAGCACGAAAGAAAGAAAAAGTAACTTTAACCCTGTCTTTACCGGAGTACGTATATTACATTACAATTGTATTGGCCTATAAATTAGATCTCTATGAAGATTGTAGTACAATTTGTGCTACCTTGAAAAATGTTTATAATGCAAGTTCTATAAGTGATCAGTAATTAAAATCTGAACAGAGTTCATTTGTAAAATTTGCTCATTTCATTAGCGAATGGAAAACACAAAGTGGGTAAAAATTTTGAATTATTAATGCATATTGATCTGGAAAATAAAAAGCTTGAATTAACATTTTTAATGTATTGATTATTTTTTAAGATTAAATATTTATTTCTATGAATATTAATAGAAATCTATAAAATCGTTGTGTGGTAAGTTGTTATGATCATGGAAATGCGCATTTTGATTTATCGTGTGGATACTATCTGACGTATATGAAATTGCATATCTCCTTTTAACGACTGCATATATCAGACCCGAAGATAATAAAATTAAACTTTTTTCGAAAAGTGTTAATATTTTGTCATACCCACAAATGTAATTTTCAACTAAAAGGACTTTTTTACACCGGAAAAAAACAATAAATATAAACAATAAACCCGGGTTTTAAGTTGGAAAATGACTGAATACTATATGTCTCTTGATTTTGAAAAAAAAAAAAAAACTGTATACATAGAAAAAAATATGTTAAATTATTGTATATATTTAAAGAAATTTAAATCATATGACAACACTAAAATTTTCTATATAATTTATGAAAAATCAGAACGTTTTAATAATCTTTTCTAAAGTCTTCGATCTCCTTAAAACTCTGACTTTTTCGTATACTATATATTAAATTTATTTATACGTGTCAAATAGTTTATTTCCCTCTCTCTTTCTCTCTCACTCTCTCATTCTCTCAAGGCATTCTTCAATTCAATAACATTCTATCAATTCGATACAAAAGAATCATTTCCTTGTGATGTTCCTACAACTTATTTGTGTCTTTCTATAAAAATTCCTCGGTAAAACATTTGAATAGTTTTTATGTATAAAAGTTCCATATTCTTCCATGGAAATTTAAAATTTCTTACAGTTCTTCAAATATCAAAATTACTATTATTCAAAAACTGTGTCCTTTCTTGAAGTAGTCCCAATTGGGTCCAAATTTCCTCAATACTATCTTTTTCTGTTGGGTACTTTCTTATGTGACCACAAAATTCTGTTCCGAAAGCTTGATACTCAAAATATTAACTGTAATTTAATATTACTTTCCCATAGTATTGAATTATTCTTACTTTATTTCTGTATTAAAATTACATATAAAAAGTTAACATCATCTAAAGTTATTCATTTAATGATAATGGTCAATTCCATCAAATTGAAATGTATAAATAAATGCGAGAATTACTTTCACACGGCGTCTCGGAAGTGGTGCTAGGTCTTCCAAGTAGCGGACTTGCGGTGTCTTGGCTTTCCTCGCTATTGGCTCGCGTTATGAGAATACGTGGACTTCGTTTAGAGGACGAGCATCCTGCGTCATTATCCAAGTTGCAAAAATCACTTCGATAACGAGCCCCTGATAGACTTACGGCACTGGCACTTGATCTTACCAATTCTCCTCCATAACCTTTGCAAGAAAGGAGGATCATACGATAGCGACAATTTTCAGCACGATAACGACCATCTTGGTTGGATGCTAATACATTTCTACATCTATATCGCATGCTCGTTATAGGATTACCAGTTAAACATTTGCAAATCATTTTGTCACATTTAACATTTATTTTCAAGATCAATTTCATTGTACAGTGTAATGTTAAAAAGTCTGAATTAGATCACAAAGACATCGAGCTGGATAACAGTGTTTTAAACTCGCCAAAAATTCAAGGGGTTGCTAATATGATCGAACACATTCCATGTTTTAAAATAGTCTATAGCGCAACGGTTGCAGAAAATTGAGTGTTGTCATCTCACGAGTTGGCAATCGTTAATTTCGCACCCATTGCGTAGAGTATTTTTCATCATAAATGCGAAAGAAGTGTACTGCTTTTCTGCTTAGGTTAGCATATAGAAAAAAAAAAAAACTATAAAATGTTTTCTGAAGAAAGCTACAGTATACCCAGAGATAAAATGTATTATTTTTAAATAAATATACATTGAGACAAATAAATTCTATCATTTAAATTCATTGATTTAAGTAAAATCTTTTTTATTTATTTAACAAATAAAATATTTATATATTTTATAAATAAAATTAAACGAGTATTCTGTTTTATTGGACGGGTCATGTCACGTTTGTATCCCAGGTAGAAATGAAATCGGGCATGCCCTATCACCTATAGGGCCCCAATGGGGCTGAAACGTGGAATACCTGAACAACGGTTTCCTGATTCGAGCCCTATAAGGGACTAACCAGGTAGACTGCATTTGAGCACGTAATATGGCGTCCAAAGCTGGCCCAAGGAAGGTTACCTAATTGGGCACCGGTACAGAACGTAACGCTCGGCATCGGTCAGGCACCCATCAGGTTTCCATTTTTGATTAGTACAAAAAAGGGTTACCGATCAGGGCCTTATCAGATATTCCAAATTTAGCCATAATGGAATAAATGTGGAAACCATTTCAGGACCAAATCAGGATAACAGAGTTGAAGACAATTATGATGGA
>JABFPN010001815.1:0-26177 GCA_022817305.1 Leptoteleia sp. ZL-2020 | reverse complement strand
ACGAGCGGTTGGCCCCAAGTCTCCCCTCTCTCTCGCTCGCGCATACCTCCCGCTACTCTATCCTTGTCTACTACTACTTTGCGAGTGGGAAAAGGGGGCGTCCGACCGTCTCCTCGTTGCCGCTGCAATAATCCTTCTGTAACGTAGTGCCGCGCATCGACATTACTACGACTTTTCAACGTTTCTTTTGAAAATAACGGAAATCAATGGCCCTTCCCCGTTGGGGCTCGCTGAAATGTTATCGAAGCGCGCAGACCTGTAAAATGAATTGCAAAATGAAATGCACAATTAAGCCGGCCCCGGCAACTATATGCAAATTGACAATGGAACGTTTCAACTTTTGCCTTTGGCCCAATTAGTCGGCGACGACTCGCGCCGTTTTAACCCCCAGACTGGCTGGCCAAAATGAAACCAACCCCTGCCGAGTAAACATGCCCATTGTTCCGCGACTCGTGTCAGCGTTCGGCGGCCACAAAGAAGAAGGACCTTTTTTTTTCTTCATCAAAATTATACCTCCATAGGTAACTGAGACCCCCCACTCCTACTCCTACTCCCCACCACTGCCTTGATCGAAGCATTTGGTTAAGGAAGTTCTGGTATAATGTAGATAATAATGAGAATTTGTTGAAAAAAATATATGTTATAGAGACATAGATTCTGTGTATAAAACCGTAAATTGAACGTAATTCGCCCATTGGATGTCGAGGAAAAAAAAGTTTAAAGTTGACGAGAAATACGTGCAGTCTTATGGGACTTCATTTTTGTTATTTGGTTAAACTATCTTCTAATAATGAGAATGTAATGAAACTTAAACCTGAGGAAGAGAAACTGTCACAGAAGACATAACCAAAATTTGAAGTGATTGCACCCGTTAGTTTTGGAGAAATCCAAAAAAACAATAAAACAGCAAATCCAACTTATTTCCAAGATTAAAATTTTTTTTTTTCGAATAGAATTTATTATTTATTTTTAATCTTTTGCGTTATTATCAATAAATATTGCAAATAAAGTTGTATTTAGAATATTTAGAGTCTTTCCCCCACCCTTCGCCCTCCAAAGTTATGCCGGAACTTCTTTAAACGTCACCCGGGGACACAATGGAAAACTACGTCGGATTTATTTAATCAGTTGAAAGGTACTAAAATGTTGCCCTGGATGGAGGATTGGCGAACACAAAAAAAAGGGAGAAATTTCATTGGACAGTAATTTCATTGAGTGGCGTTTGGGAAGAAATGTGGGACGTTAAACTTAGTTCAACCTTCCTGACGTAAGGTTGGCCTGGACATGTTAATTCGCTCTCGACAACTTCTCCTTCTCCGTTGGGATTCAACGAGTTGCCTTCATCAAATAAATACCGTTTAATGCAAACTTCCAAGAGGTATTACGTTACGTCACCGAGTGCGCTAATAACGCGGACAGTACACGCGGAAAAATGAAACAGTTAATATTCCCCATGAAAGATTGGATTCGGATCCCAAAAAGATAATTTATGAACATTCTTATGATAAAGTATGAAAGAAATGTTATGATAAAGCATATAATGCTGATAAACGAAACGATTTCAAAATACAAAATGTAAACAACTTTGTTTTTGTTTTTTATTTACATCCATTTGTACGTCCTTTGGATGTAAATAAACAATATTATTGTTTTTGTTTCATTAATATTACCTTCTGTATGTTAACAAACAATGTTTCTTTATATGTTCCATTTCAAAAACGTTTCATTCTTCAGTTCCATATAAAGCATTTATTTCAATAAATCTGTAAAGATTCCAATAAATTTATAGGAATAAATGCTATAGTTCATTTAGCAATTTTTAATTAATTTAGTAAGAATTTATGTTATTTGCAGACAGATATACATATTATATAAAATAAAGTGAATATTTAAAGGTTATATAAACTGTATGGGTAAAAAGTACCATCTACTTATCTTATGGGGACTGAACATAACCTCATTTTCTAACTGAGTAATATTGAGTGAAAATTGAGTTACCGTTAAATCGAACGTTTAGAAATCATGCCCGATTATTGACTGACGTTATTGTTGGCACAATTTATTACATTTAAAATGAGATCGCATATAACATTTTGATCGGGGATAATTAATTTTGGATGAATGTGTGTACGTCATTTGTCTGTATTCCAAGTATTGAGAAATTTATCGCGCAGTAAAAATTTATCCTTTGCGGCGTCATTTTTGTGTTATTGATCGTGACAAATATAAAAGTTAAAAATTGGAACTGGTTTAGAAATGAGTTTACTTAAACTAGTATATTCTCGTTCGGTGAATAATGTAAAAAAAAGGGAGCAAATAAAATAAAATAATAACGACAACACAATATATGTATATATATTGCAAATTCATATCGCTCAAGTTATTTTAAAAGTATCCGCACAAGTGGTTCTTTTTTACAAAAATAAAATTGTGCAATTGTGAAGACAAAAGCAGAATGATATTAATAATAAAGCGTAATCTATAATTAATAACGGAAACTGTATAGCATAGTGGGCTTAAACAGAAATGTTTGCATTCACGTGTCCTACAATAATATTTATATGAATTGAGAATTATATATAATATGGAAAAACTGAAGAATGAAACGTTTTAAATAATGTCCACATACAAAACTAACGTTTGTGAACATTTGGAAGGCCAAAATTAGAAGGTTAAAGAAACAAAAACAATAATATTGTTTGTTTACACCCAAAGGACATAAAATTGGATGTAAATACAAAACAAAAACAAAGTTTGCTTACATCTTGTATTATGAAAACGTTTCATTTTTCAGTCCTACATATATAATCCATTTTATTTCAATTGCTTTTGTGCACACGATCATATTCAACTTTATTTGAATAAATGGAACCTTTTGAACAAAAAAAGTAAATATAAATTTTCATATTTACATTCACGGAAAAAAAGTATTCCATTAGGTAGATAAATGAGTTTATCTAGCAATTTTTAACTAATTTAGTAAGAATTTATTCTATTTGCAGAAGGACCTAGATATTAAATCGACTAAATTGAATATTTAAACGTTACATAAACTGCATGGCTGATTCAACCATACACTTATCTTATGGGGACTGAACGTAACCTCAATATGTCAACGAAAACTAAGTGGATTTCACTTGGATTTCACTTTAGCTGCTATAATTATAATTTCTACTTATCCCAATAATAGCCAAGCAATATATCTAACTTAAATAGAAATTTAGTAGTGCACTTCATATTTTTTTTCCGTGTTGTAATTGCAAAACTGACAGTAGATGAGGAACACAATTGGAATGGGGGGGGTGTGTAAAAGTGACTGGTAAATGTGGGGCGTTAATTGGGTTAAAGAGTTTGCAAGTTAGGAACAGCTCACCTGAAATCCCGGGTACTTCGGTATTGGCATTGCCATTTTGCCCGGAGCTAGTAGTGCCACCCAACGGCTCCATGCGAATGGCTTCGCTGCTAGTTTTGTTCGACGTCGTCGCCGTGGGCATCTCGTTGAAGCAAGACGTTGATTCCGTTGAAACGCAACTACTGCAACCACTCCCCACTAAGCAACATCGTGCAGTTTGTTAAGAACAATCAAATTCATGTAGCTCTCTAATAGGCGCGCGGATCAAGGGAAACACTTGTAGCACCATTCGATATCCACTCGAGCAACTCGACGGTAATTCTCGATTTATTACGAGACCGGAAGCAAAGTCACCACCGAGTGACTTTTTCCTTTCATTCTCCACCTGGAACTTCGTCTTTCCTCGTTAGATTAGTGGAGGTATGGGCGACGCAATATCCGCTTTTTACGAGGGATAATTTAGCAGCAGCCACGTCGAGGAGGCTAAATTCAACATTCCACTTGTTTACATTTACTGGAAATAAAGGGATAAGTGGTTTAAGGATCGGTTCAAAGTTTGGCTGAATTGGGGTTTAAACCCTGTGAGCGAATAATATCCCAGGGACATTATATGAATATTATTTGTATAGTAAAGTAATGGTCTTAAAATATTATTTAATATAAATGATATTAAATAAGATGTCAGTAATTTGACGTGAATGTTATATCCATGAACAAATTTTATATAGGTGGATCATATGCCATGTATATGTTGGCATATATGGCAACCTATATAAATTTGTTTTTCATGGGTATGTCCATTTCAAATCATATTCCAGGCATATTTTTTAATAGTTTTGGGATATTTTTAAGAACTTTAAAGATTGAATTTATATCAATTCTTAATGTTCAATTATGTAATGTTTCAAAAATGTTATATAAATATCCTTGGGATAATATTTGAAGCACATTCCTGGAATATTATTTTGATTTTCTAGAAATGTTTCTGGGATATTATTTAATATTAGATAAATACTAATATTAGATATTAACTTTTAAATTTTAGAAACCATCATTAAATTTAATTTAGCATATCGCAATAGCAAAATTTTTCACTCATCAAATGAATACCGATGTACCATCGTTAACTCTTCAAGTTGCAGTATATGTAATTCTAATGTCTAATACTTAATTTTGGTTTCTAATTACTATACATAACCCACTAAAAGCTTTTTCGTTCTGATTGTGGCAATATTGATTTTGCGGTTTTATACCCACCAATCTAATTGAACTTCTACGTCGTTTAACATAAGCTGCTCGAGTGCATTATATTGAGATCGAAAATTAAGTTTCCAGTTGTAACAAACAAAATTATACTTGAATATAATTTAATTTCATTAGCACAGTTAGTTTCCAAAAATACGGTATTGATCGTAGAGTGTTAAACGTGATCTTAAATTAACGTCGGAATATGCAATTGTATTATAATATTATTGTAATTTAATTAAGTTAAGTTAATATGAAATATAAAAAAAATATATATAAATATATATATATATAAAGATTTACTTTATAAAGATATATTGTATTAAAAAAATTAATTGATTTTAATTGCGAGAGCAGCCTTATGCACGGTGTAATTTTCGGAGGAATTTTTTGCTCGGTATTCAACTGATGAAAATGCCTCTTATAGCTTGATAATGGTACTCAGCGCCCTCTAAATTACAACCTGTCAAAGTAGCTATTGCAAGCACGATTATGCACATTTTTCATCCAACGTCGCATTTTCATTATTTTCGGTGCTTCATAATTTAGCTGAAATCTAATTTTTACCATCGTCACTTACATTTATAAGACTTCTATTTGCAATCAAAATTTTCATAAATTTTGAAATTTATTTAGAAAGCAATAGATTCAATGAATCATTAATTATTTTATATAAAAACCGTCTTACATAAGTAACGACCCTAGTAAAAATGAAACATATATGGTCCATACATATTTTTCCATATTTTTCCATTTTTATACAGCCATACATGGTCGATATATGGCAACAATTTATATAATATTCTAGCCATATATTGATTCAATAATTTCCTTATATGGAAATCAATTATTGCGGCATATCAACCATATATGGACCATATATGTTTGAACAAATTCTTATAAGGAAATAAAAAATTCATATGTGGTCATATATGTTGTTCCTTAATCCATACAATAACCATATATTTTGTATTTCTTTTTATAAAATTGTTAAAACATAATGGACCATGTATAGACCATATATATTTCATTTTTACTATGGGAATGAAATGAAAAAAATGGCATTCCGTATGTTACGAAGGACTCTGTCCTTCTGCTTGCAGCAAGACAAATGAACATTATCATTGCAATGATAATTTATGCGAGGCAAATCTTGGTGCGACAATAAAATGGTGATTTTGAGGCCACGTACGTTTGGCACTCGAGATGAAAAATAGATTGACATTGTGAGATGATTTGTTGTGGGAAGGAGCAAACAACGGTATTATAATTAGCCGCGCTTCACAAGTGAGAAATAGTTGGCCCATCGAAATAAATAGTTGTACACGTTACGCGTATTTACCCCTATTTATAACGGCACTATATTTAATAAACTAAATGACTGGGAGGAGTCTTTAAGGTACGGTACGTCACGAACGTTATTTAATACCGAAAGTACTGTATTTTAATTCAGTAATTGGATAAAAATAGGCAGATTTTTGGGCACTGAAAAATTAAACGTTTTCAAAAAACAAAATGTAAACAAAACATTGTTTTTGTTTTGTATTTACATCCATGCTTATGTCCTTTGGATGTAAATAGATAATATTATTTTTATATCATTAATTTGACCTTCCAAATATTTACAAACATTGTTTTTTGATGTGCTCAATTTTAAAAACGTTTCGTTCTTCAGTTCCATCCAGATTTTTGTTCATTTTGTTATTAGTTTGGATACGTTCTATCGAGTACATTCGTATCGTATATTTTGCCACAATTTAGTACAAGAAACAATACTAAATCGTGATTATTTTAATTAAATTTTACTTGTCCTTTTGGAATGAAAATAGTAAATTTAAAGTTCTGGACGAGTCAAAGTGTAACTTTCATAAAAATGTACTGGTTTATAAAATTCTTTTTTCCACTTTTTTCTATTTTATTTTCTTTTTGTCTTTTTTTTATTTTTTTGTCCCTCGTGCGGTTCCGTGAAAATTATAGAATCCTGCTGGCGACCATCGATCGAGCTACTCTTGGGGACGATTCGTGGTCGTGGCTTTCTCTCAGTTCCATACCTTCCTCATCGCGAAAAAAAATTGCACAATCAAATAAAATTTTTATTAAACCAACTCTTTAGTGAGAAAAAATGTCGCGTTATCTATTATACTATTGTAACCAAGAATGAGGTAGGTTCACATTTATTATACATCATAAAAGAAAATGCAAGATAAACCAACATTTGTATTGTTATCGTGGATCATACAAACTTGTACAGTTTTCATAATCTCTTTTATAACTGCATGGAAAATATGACAAGTAGATACACTTAGTGAACACGATACATATATGGTCCATATATATGCTTTAACAACTTCATATGAGGAAATAAAAAATTCATATATGGATATATATGTTTTTCCTTAATCCATACACTGTAAAAAAATTCATCAAAAATTTGCTTTCAATGAAAGTGATTCTATTCAGGCGAAGAAGATAATTTTCAATTATAAATACAAAACTTTTTAAAATAATGGAATTCTTTTGTTTTCAAAGTGACATTTTTAAGAGTGTATATGGCCATATATATGTATTCTTAAGACCATATATGCATTTAATAATTTCCCTGTATGGAAATCAATTATTGCCACGTATCGACCATATATGACCGTATATGGATCAAGGAAAAACATGTATGGACCATATATGACTTTTTTATTTCCTTGTATGAAGTTGTTGAAACATATATGGACCATATATGTTCAAGTTTACTAGGGTAAATTACGTACCTACTTATTTATATAATATTACAATAATAATAATAATAACAATAACAACAACAACAATAATAATATTATTATTTATCTTTTAGTAATCTTATTTATCTTCCTGACACTGTGACAATAACAAAGTTTGACCCAGAATCTGCCTTCCAACGTTTGCAAATAATTTTTAATTCCGCGAAATAAGTTGAATAAAAAACAAGAAATAAAGAACATTTTGCGAGCGAAAGGAAAGCGAGAGAAGTGTAGAATAAAAAGCGTGAAAAGGTGACGTGCCGTTCGCATGTTCCAGTCTCGTTTTTAGCGCGTAAAGGACGAGCAGAAGACGAAATTGAATGTTTTCAAGCGATGATTATGTTGGCGCGTTAATTATGAACGCTCGCACTGTCTGGCGCGTGCATCGAGATGTCATCTGAAATGAATGTATTTCCGCAGTTATGCAATTATGAAACTTCCGGCGAGATGACGGCCGCAATAATAGGCTTTATTCGTGAATGCGAAGAATAATCGAAGTGACGGTCAGCGAAGGAGAATCAGCGCGTTCGCCATTGTTCAACAATTGTTTATTGGTCTTTCTTTCTACCCAGCGCGTTGAACGATGACGGAGACTATTATAATTGGACAATGGTATGGACAGTTTTATCTTTCGTGCCATCCATTTCTCTTTTTTCTGTCTCACTTTGAAACGTCAATTTGTTCCCTCAGCAGCACAACATTTGGATGTTTTCGGGTGAAAACGTGATACGTTTAGGATTGATTCGAAAAAAGATGGAACTGAAGGACGAAACGTTTTTGAGATTGAGCGTATGAAAAGAACAATGTTTGTAAACATCTAGAAGGTCAAATTGAGGAAATAAAAACAATAATATTGTTTGTTTACATCCAAAGGACATAAGGATGGATGTAAATACAAAATAGAAACAAGGTTTGTTTACATGTTGTATTTTGAAGACGTTTCATTTTGCAGTAATATGGAAAAAAATTGTTGTTTGGGTAAGGATAGAAAATTGCTTTTAACATTCATTTAGTAATTTAATGTTGATGAAATGATGATGTAAGACAAAAACGTCATGTTAATAGTCAAAGTTGAAAAATTTGGAAGAGCTTTGAAGGAGTTGGTAGTTAGTTAAAGAGTGAGACTCGACGTGGACAGATAGAAATTTTGCTGACCGTCCTCCCAGGTTCTTTACAGTTCAAAGCAAACAAGTTGTGCATTCCTAATTTAATATCAAGTTCGTTGTACACTGGGAAAAAAAGCTGTAATAAAAATTACTGTACCTTCTAGGGTTGAAGAGATACGTCTATGATTTTCTTATAATTACTATACCAACATAATACTATTTTTTATATGGTATAGTAAAATTTATCATGCTATCTTTGTTACCAGGAGTTATAGTAATTATTACCATACTGGATATAAAACTTTACTATATCATACTTAAAATTTTACTTCAATGGTATGGTAAAATAGAAGACAACATCCTTCCAACCCCTAGAAAGTATGATAGTTTAAAATGCAACTTTTTTCTCAGTGTACTTGATCGTTTCGGTGCACTTCGTGCGAATAAACAAGAAAGAAAGACAGATACATTGCAATTCAATATTCATTCCTCTTACACAGAAAGAAAATATTATTAAAAATTACTGACACTGTTAGCAAACTGGTTATATATCGTGCAAATTTTGAGAAATAATTATCTTAAGTTAGCAAAACGTACCAATTTGTTCCCAATTATTCTTAGAAACCTAACACAATTTACTAACTTAGGATAGTAATTTTTCAAAAATTTCCCTATATATAAAACCAATTTTACTAGCAATGTCAGTAATTTTTGTTAATCCTTCTTCTCCTAGTAATAAACACACAATTGTGAAGTGTATTTACTTGGGCGATGACATCAGAAAGCAAAAATATAATTTGCCAAGCGTGTCACCGAAACCGAGTTGCAAAGTAATGCCAAAGGTGTCGAATGATGGGAAAGGTCCGGGCGAAGGTGGCCTAAACACTTTAGCCACGCGGACAGGTGTGCAAAAGCGTCGCTGATTCGCATCGAATGGCAATTAGGCTGATTAAGTGAAAGCGCCGCGGTTGGTCGTGCGTGCTCGTGGTTGCAAGGTTACAAAAATGATCCGAACGGGGCCTTACGTCGACGTGAATCGTGTCAAAGTCTCCGGTGGTGGAAGGGAATTGACGCTCGCCGCGCGGTTATGTCAAATGACTTGCTTTACGCAAGTTACAATACGCGAATTATCGGCGAGGAGAACGTACCGACTCCTCAAGTCCATCCGCGAATCGATCAAACACTTGCACTGTTTCGACGTAAACGCGTGAAAAATAACTGTAAAACGACGAGCGAGACTAACAAGACTAACAAAACTAACAAAACTAACAAAACTAACGAAACTAAGGGATAATCGTGTAAATAAGAAAAGGAATAATAAGAGGAAAACGGAGAGAACTGAATCCGAGCGTAGGAGAGGAAGTTACTGGGTACGAAGTTGGTACTGGTAAATGATCGAGGGGGAGGAGGGGGGGGGGGGAAAGGTTTGGCTTATTTACGCGAACGCGAAATTGAATTTCGGGCGCCGTTTGGGGCGCGAAATGTACGGAGGATTGGCCGCGCCGAGGGCGAGATTCGTCGACATTGCGGGGCGATGCGAGCGGCCGAGCGAGCGGTGAGAGTAGCACTGAGTTTAACGGAATCGAGCGTGGCTGAGTTTCCGGTCGCTGGGAGGCGCGCCGGTCAGGATCATCCACAGGTTGCGCCCGTCGCGTTCACGCAGCCGGTGCTCGCGGCCGCCGTGGCGCGCGCCAGTCCTGCCGAGGGAGCTGGAGAGGCCGCCCTGCGAGCCGCATTCCTCCATCGCTTCCACTTACGGCTGGCACAATTGTCCCTTCTTTTATTTCTCGTCGCTTTGCATCGGCCGGCATTTCTGGACTTTAAATTCGGCCCGCCGAAGGCGTGGCCCAATTAACGGTGACATTTCACCGTGCGCAAAATCAATACCCATGTAGAAGATCCAACGGTCATTCGTTGGTAACGAATGGGCCAAGCTTGGCATGATGATGAATGAAATTCTATCTTGGCCCAACTCTGGGCCGACCGTTGGGTGACCATTGGGCCATGGTTGGCCCAAGGGATACATTTCCGTCGAGTTATATAATATGCAATATCGAAACCAATCGTGCTCCAATTTTATGACGACCATTAGTCCATGATTGGTTCAATATATGAATTGATTTTTCTCACTCCAGATTGAATGTAATAATAAATTAAAACAATTCTTAGTCATTAATTTATATCTGTCATTTTTAATGATATTTTTTTACAATATTTATTTTAATGTAAACAGTCGTCAGTATACATTTTAATTTTATATTTGATACAAAATCAATTTTCATTGAATTAATTTTTTTGTAACGATTGGTAGCCAATACTGGGCCATTCAATAGCCAATTGTCTAGGCGACGATTGGCAGTCAATACTGGGCCAGACTTTGGCCAAATAGCCGATGATTGGTGCAGACGATTGGGCCACATGATAATGGTGTTTCATACCGATTACCAACTGACCGTTGCCAGCCAACAGTTGCCAATCTTGGGCCAGTATTGGGCCGTTTGTCAATTTCCACATGGGTACTTTTATAATATATATTCTCTTAGCAATGTCATAATGCTTAATTATACATTAAACAGTAATTGTACAGAATTTCATTAAATGTATTGAAATGAAAGCAAAAAACAATTACATTAAACCTACACCGAGAAAACAGTTGGGATAAAAATTATTATACTGTATGTAAAACTGGGTACAAATGACACCTTCTTGACTTATATAACAAAACAATTTAAAAGAGGTTGTGAGATTTCTACAAATTATTATAATCCAGTACAATATAAATGATTGTTCAATATAACCTTTTTTAAATAATATATTAAGCATGATAAATTACGAGTCAACTTTCAATAGCAATGACCATTGTTAGATACTATTTGATTTAAGATATATAAAACTGGCTATTATAAAATAATTGTATTAACTTTTTATTTTAACGTTTATTGGATATTATAATAATATTTGTATTACATTTTAATATGATATCACAGCTACGTAAAAATATTCAGATTTGTTGTTTGATCATTGACATCCCAAATGCTTGAAATAAGTTCCAATTGTAATAACGACGAGGATGAAGAAGTATTTTTCTTACATTTGAAAAGTGATACGCCCCGTTGGTGATAAATTGCGGATTCATTAATAAGTCATTAATGCGATTTCTTTCATTGTAGACCCAAATGCGCATGCACGCGATGTAAACACAAATTTCTGTACGATTTCGTATTAAAAATGTGGTGGTACATTTCGATACGTTATCGAAGTATCTGATAACGACACATTTACCGCTCCGAGAAAGTGTTCGCCAAGTAACAGTTTGCGGCTTGCTTTGCTCAAATCACGCGTTCGAAATTCGTTAATCTCAGCGTGTGAAACAATAAGGAAAAATAAAAAAAAAAATATAGGAAAATAGACGCTTAAAAATGCATCCGGTAAGTAATTACATTGAATTGTTAAAATTGTGATAATTGAGAGTGCTCAAAAATTTGTTTATTCATATGAAAACATTTTATATATGCCACATATATGTCACATATACGCCTGCATATATGCCATATATAGGCCACGTGTATATCACATGTATGCCTGTATATATACCATATATATGCCTGTATATATGCCACTTATATGCCTGTATATGTACCACATATATGCCACATACATGTCATATACGTGCCTGTATATATGTCACATATATGCCTGTATATATGGCAACCTATATAAATTTTTTTTCATGAGTTATTAACAAACAATTGGCCCATTCCGCAGTCTACCTTTCATTCTGGTTTCGTGGAAACTGTGCTATTCAAGGAATGGCATATTTCTAATTGGCAAGGAATGCTTGGAACCGTGGTTGCAATCACTCTGCTGGCTGTACTCTACGAGTCCCTGAAATATTTGAGGTAAGACATCGACAGCGAAATATTTCCATTTGTTACACTTGACACAACTTTATTTACACGCAAATTCACTTTCAGGGAATATCTACATTATAAGAAGGCCAACGAATCTGCGTCATCAACTGCACCTAAGTCGATCATGTAAGTGAAATGGAATAATACATCACACGTGTCACGTATCTTGAAGTTCAAAAATTAAAACTCGTCAAAACTTTGTAGTATGAGAAGAGGTTGTTTTTGGTTGGACAAAAGTAGTTCGTTTCGTTGTTTTGCCTCTTTTTAATGTACGTGACAAAAAGAAAGATCTACAGGTATTTGGCAAATTGCCCAATTCATTTCAGAACAAACGACTGCTTCATATTTCATTGACTGATTTTTTATAAACATACATAGATATTATTGTTAGCATACTATATAGTAAAATAATCATTAAGTATTACTGTATAGTATAGTAAAATATTTATTAAATATTACTGTATAGTATAGTAAAATAGTTATTAAATATTACTGTATAATATAGTAAAGTAGTTATTAAATATTACTGTATAATATAGTAAAATAGTTATCAAATATTACTGTATAGTATAGTAAAATAGTTATCAAATATTACTGTATAATATAGTTATATAGTTAATAAATATTAGTAGGTTCTTTCTTTAATTTTATTCAGTGCTGTATACTATACACACATACATTTATTGGAATTTTTATTAATATAGTATTTTTATTTTTCAGGGCGAGCATCTTTTCAAAACATCATATAGCTCAAACTATTTTAATTGCTTTCCAAGTACTCCTCAGTAACGTACTTATGTTAGTATCCATGACATACAACATTTACTTGTACACTGCGTTAATTTTTGGAGCAACTTTGGCGTACTTTCTATTGTTCTGGAAACCTCACACTAAACGCGCCGTAATCAAAATTGATAACAAAAGGCCTGAACCATCCGAAATATCAACTAATTTATAGATCTGTATTATTGTTGATAATTACTTTAGGTAGAAGAATATTAATGAAAAAGAGAAAGAGTTAGCTGTTATGTTATAGAAGAAATGAAATAAAATTTTATAAATAAAAAGTTTAATAAGAATTAATACAGTTGGTAACAATTGCTTTTAAATATGCCTTATTAAATTTTCGAAAATTAGGTGTATTTCTGTTTGAAAAAACATTTTCAAATTTTCTCATACTTAAAAGAAACCGTTTAAAATAAACATTCAGTAAAATTACTACAATTTAATGTATTCAAAAATTACCATATTTATAGTATATGCAAATATGATAGCACTGAAGAACGAAACGTTTTCAAAATACAAAATGTAAACAAAGCTTGTTTTTGTTTTGTGTTTACATCCATTTTCATGCCCTTTGAATGTAAATAAACAATATTATTGTTTTTGTTTCGTTAATTTGACCTTACAAATGTTTATAAACATTGCTTTTTCTTGCTATATTTAAACAAAAAACGTTTCATTCTTCAGTTCTATGCAAATATGGATGAAATGAGTAATTAAAAGAACATTTTCCTACAATTTTAGTAGTAATACCATTAACTGTTAGTAATTATTTTACACATAAAAAGAAAACAATTTTTCTATAATATCTCTCTCAGACTACATATAATAGATTATGAGATTATACACTTTCAAATTAGTTTATGAAATTTACAATACCTGATCATACATTTATAATGGGACGTCGCTTCGAGGCTTTTTGTTTCAAAGTCCGATGCATCAGTCTGTATGCCGTTTGAACAATTATGTGCATGCGGATTGCATTAATAAAGGTAGATAACGCCCAGTTTATAACTCGATGTTGGTTAAATATTTCACATTCAATAACATCCAAATCGTATTCACCAACTCAAGCCGACGAAGAGAACAAATCAACGAGTTTATAATAAAAAAAAAAAAAAAAAATTGAAACGGAGATATAATGAAAAGCGAAATAATAAGTCTAAATATAATTTTTCAGCGAGATTAAAGTCTCTCAATTATTTGCCGACTGATAATGACGATAAAATTGTGGTACAAGTTTTCCTTCTTGCACAAACAATGTTGGTATTTGTACAATTGTAAAGCGGAGGAAAAATTTCTCGATTGGATTTGAAAGATTCAGTCGCGGAGAATGGCGCATGAATTATTCCCGCGACCTATATACTCTTTTTGGTACGTGTACACGTTAAAATACTTTTGAATTCGTTGATTCGTGAAGTAACAAATCGATCATCGTAAAATATTTAACTGCAACTGCCCTGAACAGAACTATTTAAATCGAGTATTAATAAGGGATAAAATTTATCGAAAACCGTAAAAAAGGGTGGTTTCCCTTCCAGAACATGGGTGGAAAAGGATATTAAATGTCAGGTTGAAATAGGTTTTAACATTCGCAATAAAAGTTCTACGACTATGGAGATTTTTTGGTGGTCTTATATAAATGATTGATAACTGAATGTTGACGAATTTATTCGTCTGCACTGAGAAAAAAGTTGTATTTAAAATTATGATATCTTCTGGGATTAGAAGGATATTGTCTGCTATTTTACTATATCATTGAAGTAAAATTTTATGTATAATATAGTAAAATTTTATATTCAATATGGTAGAAGTGACCATAAATTGTGGCAGCTTTATAGGATCATATAAATAATTTTACTATACCATATAAAAAATATTACTATGTTGGTATAGTAATTGTAGAAATATGATAGATGATATACCTTCAACCCTAAAAGGTATAGTAATTTTTTTTTATACCTTTTTTCTCAGTATATTTTCCTTGAATAATTCTTTTACGACTATTGAGATTTTCTGGTGGCTTTATATAAATGAATGGTAACTGAATATTGACGAATTTATTTGTCTGCACTGAGAAAAAAATTATATTTAAAATTGCCATACCTTCTGGGGTTGGAAGGATATTGTCTGCTATTTTACCATACCATTGAAGTAAAATTTTATATTCAGTATGGTAGAAGTGACCATAAATTGTGGCAACATTACAGGATCATATAAGTAACTCTACTATACCATATAAAAAGTATGATTATGTTGGTATAGTAATTGCTGAAACATAATAGAAGATATATCTTCAACCCTAGAAGGTATAGTAATTTTTATTACTATACCTTCTAACTTTTTTCTCAGTATATTTTCCTTGAATAAATCTTCGCTTGAATTCCCCCCCTTTTGAATGGTAATGGTCAGTTGGTGGGGGGTATTCTTCAGTTGATAACACAAGAAATTATATCTAACCATTGGTAGGTCGAAGTGCAATTATTATATTATCATATATTATATTATGTGGTCAATCAAGAAAAGAAATTAATAAAGACGCATTGGGAAATGGACGGGGCATGGCAGAGACTTAAAAGGGAAGCAATAGATTCGAATTCGTTAGGCCATAATTCAAGATCTAGGTGACTTTCGTTAAATGTTAACCTCTATTCAGACCGCTGGGCACTGTCTATTAATCAGCACCGTCGTGTGCTTGCGTTTAAATTCAACAGTGCATAGATATGAAGAACGGACTTCGCAAACACTTTGCAAATTGATCAAAAGGTTGCCTTTTGCTTGTGAATAATAATTTATTATTTCAGTCCTCTCTCTCTCCCACTTTTCTTACCCCCTACCCCTTTCCCACTTCATAAATGTGAGTCAATTCAGGAAATGGTATAATCTTTTTAAGCAGACAGTTTTATATATAAATTATTGTATAAATTATATAAACTTTTATATATAGATTTGTGTAATAAAACATTTATTATATACTAATATAGTATAAATATGGGAAGATTAGAATTCCTTTAAATATTAACTTTAAATTAATTAACAAAATTTGTATTTTATAACACATTATTCATTTTACAATACAACTGGGTTAGCGTGTCGCATTGTAACACAAATCGGAAGATTATATATTAGATTAAAAATCATCAGATTGTAATTAATCAATATTCTTCTTCTGATATTAAATGCTTATCATCCTTTCTATTATTGTCACATATTCTAGTTTACTCATAAAATATTATCTCGCTCACAGAGAGTTAAATATAAAAATTAGTTTAGTAAAAAAAAGAAAAAACCTACACAGTCTTATAATTTTACATGGGAAGTTATATTATTTTACAATACTTTTGTAAATTTACATAATTAACTGTAGCATTTTGCAAACACTGTTAAATTACAATATTTCCTTTTCAATAATCTGCCTTTCCTCTTGCAAACATAATGAGCTTCTGTAACGCCGCGAAACTGCCTTGGAAAATAAGACTGAAACATTAAAGGTACGCCGGAGAAAAGTCAGAGGTTAAAGTAAGAAATTCTATGGGGATTTGGTAGTCCTAACGGGGAACTGGCATAAGTAGACTGTTATGTCTACGTTTACGCATGGAGCGGACCGGTCGATACTCGCGTCGGCTCCATGGGGTAGCTACGTGTACCCCCTTTCGCGCACCCCACCATCGCAAGCTGGCAACTTCGTGCTGCTAGTTCGAAATATCTATGTACACTTTTCCACTTTTTAATGAAATTCCCTTTTCTCGTGCGCTTCACTTATTTCCTTCGTATTCATTGATAATATCATTCAAAAATAAAGAAACAGAAATCAATATTGTCCACAATTTAGGGATTATATTTCTTTCATTTATCTGAAGATATAACAGTTATTTCCACTGTTTCAGGCAGTAAAATAGAACGGTATCAGGAGATTTGTTTTTTTAAATGTGTGCTTAAAATATTTTTCATATATTTTTATGTTAAAATATTGAAAGTTTACATCCCTTGTGGATAAAATACTGAAAAATGCTGAAAAAAACTGAAAAATGATGAAAAGTAGCTATTTTAGCAGTTTATCAGTATTTTCTTTTATCCATTTCTAATATTTATCAGCATTTTTCAGCATTCTTTTCCACAAGGGATGGTATGCAATACATATATAAATAGAGCCTTCGTAAGGTCTTTGTGAATTGTTCCACAAATCTTCAGAGCTCCGCTTTAAGTTCGATTTCTGCAGTTTGTTAGCATTAATCCCCTGTTGCTTTCGTGTGAAACTTTATTCTTTCAACGTCAATTCTTTATAAGCTTCAGATTTCAGAGTCGTTGTTGAGGGTTGGGTTTATACAGTTACAATGGAGTGTAAATAGTTAAAAAAGCCAAAGGGCAACTTGATATTTTTGTTACATTTACATCAAATGCCTTTGTAATAAATAAGTAGTTACATGTCAATTTTATAATACATAGTTAAGTTAGTCTGAAATAAACTTCAATGAATTATTCCACTTAAAATTGTATAGATCTGATAAATATTTAATAAAAGTTAAAGTTGAAAGGTTTAATTACCTATTAGAACAAACTTGCATTGAATTAACTTTCAGTCAAGGTAGAAATGTCCAGTTAAAGCAGTTTTAAAAAGTAGTTAAATTGAGTGAAAGTTACTTTGATTCTACTCAAATTCTTTCTTAATCTTGTTAGTAACATAGAAAAATTTAATACAGATGTGGTTATCGATACTGTTGTACAAAAATTTATCTGAGAGTATTCTTATTGTGTAATCGATATATGTCATTATAACCGATTGTCAGTCAAGAAAATGTTATCATTTAGTCGTCGATAATGAGGAAATGCTTTGATAATAAGAAAATTATAAATATTGCTTGGACCAAAAGAATATAATAGATTTTTGTTCTTATTTTGAGCAAAAAAGAGTAAATAAATAACTGCAAGTGAAATTTATTAAATTCATTTGTAATAAAGTTTGTCGAAACACCGATTAAAGGTACTGCAGGCATCTACACAGGCTTATAATGATAACTGTTTTCCTCACTAAAATCTTCACTAAACTAAACTCTAAATCAATATATTAAAAACTGACACACTCCCTGTAAAAAAAATGTAGCTAGGATCCTACATAGGAATTTGGCACCGGAAATCAGATAGGTTCCTAGATAGTAGGATCTTGCCTAGTTTCCTAGCTGGGGTCCTAGGTTGGAATTTAGTTTCAGAGATTAACTAGTTCTCGACCTAAGACCCTAGATAGGATATCCTAAATAGGATGTCAGCTAGTTTCCTAGGTAGGTTCCTAGGTAGTTGTAGGATCTTACCTAGTTTTCTAGCTGGGGTCCTAAGTCGAAAACTGGATGATCTCTGAACCTAAATTCCAACCTAGGACCCCAGCTAGGAAACTAGGCAAGATCCTATAATTACCTAGGAACCTACCTAGGAAACTAGCTGATTTCTGGTGCCAAATTCCTATGTAGAATCCTAGCTAGATTTTTTTAATAGGGCTATCATTTTTTTCCATTAAATTCATTAAAATATTACAAATAAATGATTTCAAATCTTTCATTCCTCATTATCATTATTTGATTAATGGTCAGATTCACTTAAATATAGTCAAATAGTTTGTCCATTATTTAAAAGTAATTGAATGTTTCTTCAGGTGATGCGGCTTTTTATTAAAGATGGGAAACCTTGACCTTCAATCCTTGGTCGTTAACAAAAAGCGATGTCTTCAAAAATGGACATGCAATAACGTTATATTTAATGTATGGCTTCGCTCAGGTACGTTGTATTACAAGGAAACAATCGTTAAGTCCTTCTTCTGTATAACAAGGGAAGAAAAAAAAAAAGGTAAACGATCATTTATCTGTTAATTTAAATTTAAATGTCTGATAAAGGGAGACTACTCTACATACAAAGGCATTAAAATTTCGATTAGATCTAATAAGTTTAATAACCTTAAAAAAAATGTTACGCAAGATTAGCACGATTCCAACGAATCGCGTTTTAAGAAGACGTATTTATGGCAAATAAATTAAAGGACTTCGGGCTTAACGTGTTCAGTCAGATAACGTCACTTCCTTTTGGTAGAATCTGACCCATTTAACACGAGGAAAGAAGCTAGGTCGATTTATATCGACTGCCTAACTCGTATGGCGTGTGACCTTTTGCACTTCTTTACAACCCACCACCAGCGAATATAGTATCAACATTTCAGATTTTCAACAAGTCTGCAGAAGTAATAACATATTCCAGCAATAAATAGCCCCTCTCACTCTCTTTCTCCCTCGAGTAATTACAATTTGCAAAATATTAAGTTGTGAAGTAAACTTTCAAGTTCGATATAAAACAATTGAGTTGATTTCAAATAATTATTAAAGTGTTGCACTGTGAACAAATGCAGGCAGGGTGGTTAAACTCTCAATTGAAATTTCCAGGTAGTGGAATTGATCCGATTATGTCAAGTATTAATCAAAATATGTAAGTTGAGAACTAATGCATTTAGTATCAATTGTTTTCTAATCGAATTTTGAAAACACAAATTAAGGTGGTTCCGGCATAATGTATATAATAATTAGAATTTATTGAAAAAAATAAATGTCATAGAAATACAAATTCTGTGCATAAAACCGTAAATTAAACGTAATTCACCCACTGGATGTTGAGGAAAAAAAGTTTAAAGTTGACGAGATATACAAGTCTTATGGGACTTCATTTTTGTTATTCGGTTAAACTATCTTCTAATAATGAGAATATAATGAAACTTAAACACGAGGAAGAGAAACTATCACAGAATAAATATCCAAGATTTGAAGTAATTTCATCCATTAGTTTTGGAGCAATCCAAAAAAAAGTACAAAAAAACAATGAAACAGCAATTCTAAGTTATTTCTGAGATTAAAATATTTTTATTCGAATAGAATAAATTATTATCAATAAATATTGCGAATAAAGTTGTATTTATAAATATTTAACATAGGAGTCCTTCCCCCACCCTTTGCCCCGCAAAGTCATGCCGGAACTTCCTTAAATAACCAATCGCGTTGCCTTGCATAAAGAATCTCTAGATGGCGCACATGTTGTTCAAAATTTAACAAATAAATCCCACTTATTATTAAACTAAATCCAAATATTAACAATGGATAATGTTTTATTATAAAACTAATTGTCTTCTTCCAATAAAAAAACCCCCCCTTTTATTATATTTAAACAAAATCACGTTGAGATTATCATAAATAGTTTTAAATTAATCACAGCTTCATTTAAAGGATCCTCTTCTTATGGTTAAGTGTATTATCTTTGTTCATCCACGGTGATTATTGGAAAATTTCGGCACAGCTAATTTTATTGTCGATAATAACGGAGCTTTCCTCCTGTTAAAACCTAAAACGACAAATTGCTTTCGATTATAAATTCCCGGGAGTAATAATTTTTCGACGGTTGTTTGTTTCCGCGATCAATAAACGAAATGGATTCATAATGAACAACCGAACACCTTGACCTCGCCATCTTTATGACGTCAAAATTACTAAAGCAGCAAAGAGAGAGTGACAACATCGTCGTCATGAAAGCGAGTTGGGTAAAATGTAACAAGTCCGGTCGAACGCCGACGAAAATGGCCTTTACGCTCGAGCACGGTCAGCGTGGATCGCGTGCAGAGCTTCGGCAACGCTTTATCTCGATCAACAGGGTGCTATAAGTACGCAATTTTTTTACTTAATCTCGATCACTCTGCATTACATATTCAAATCGCAGCACTTTCCCACTATAGGAATTCGCGGCGAATATGAGAACAAACGGGCAGTAAACCTTTTTGTACGTGATTTTAGAAGTAAAAAGTTATTTGAATGTCAGTTTTACCCTTTGGTCTGCGTTGTTAAATGATTTCAAAAAACAGATAAAGGACTCACTTTTTCTTTTATTGTAAAAGTTATCATAATCGTTAAATAAAGTTAAAATTATGAGTAAAAATTAACATTACATAACTTATATATATATATATACACTTGGACCTCGATTCTTTTGACTTTGATTCTTTTGGAACCTCGATTCTTTAGATATGTTCACTTCGATTCTTTTGTTATATGATCAACGAAACACAGAATTACATTAAATTACAAATTAACTCTCCAATTTATTTAGCGTTGACAAGCAACTTTTTACAATAAGAAATCTTTTTTTTTATTATATAATGTCCACTGTTCGCTGATCGCTTAAGATTACATTTCAAAAGTAAACATGAAACGACAAACATCAGAAGCAGGTTAGGTTATATGCTCAAACATCACCGACCAATCACAAGCAAGTTCAGCCATGTTGCCTATTTCAATGGAATCGAGGTCTTTCGGTCCCAACAAGACAAATGAATCGAGATCCGAGTGTAATTACAATTGTACATCTAAGATTACACTTTCCACGCTGACAAGATGGCTAGTGACAGAAGTAGTAATCCGATGGACGAAATCAAACTACTGGCCCCGTCTGAAATGATGTTTAAACGTTTTGCATTATTATTTTGTGGATTATAAGTGGTTTAGTTATCTTGTACACTATGCCCTCATCTATGAAACCTTGCTCTACAACATGACAGATGGTACTACGGTTCTTACAGATGAAAATACAGTTCTAATAATATGTTCGTTAGGGATACAGCATTATTTACCAAAATCGGGCAATATTTATACCCAAGAGTTTGATAATATCAAAAAGTTCAGCATTTTTACCGTTCAATTTTTTGTTTCACATTAGCGAAAAAAAGTATGCCAAGAATTATAGCTTATACGCAAGGTCGTAATAGCTCGTTTGCTGAATTATCCTCATATAGTTATAAAGTCTAAGAGAATTCATTAATATTTCATATAAAAATGTAAATTTGCATGGAACCAATAATTAACACATTTTTCGCTAATTATTTTACCCTATATTAGAAACGTATTACCGTTCGTCTCATCTGAAACATTGTGCTAATATTGACTGTCATACATTGGCAGCCAGTATTGGCCCAAGCTTGGGTCAACAACGACAGTTTCTACATGGAAAATTATTAACATGACAAGAAAAGGTATTCGATAAAATTTCAGAGGAAAAATAAGCTAACTACACTTACTGCATTTATTGTCTTTGTATTGTGGATGCTTATCATCACAACCACACGTTCCATTATTTTTCCCTTCTACCTTCTTACAGCGTGAATTCTCATATATACATTGCTCGTTTGATTCGCACTCTTCATTATATTTGGATTCTGCGAAAGAAACAGATTGAGTGTATTATAAGAATACTAACTAGATATGATAAATATAAATTTAAACTAATTATCATTAATAATTCTGAAACATTTGGCTTTTAGGTTAAAACGAATTTATCATTGTATATTTCCATTACACACTTACTAGTTAAACACTGATCCGAAACTACAACGCAGTTTTCTTTGCAAATACACATATTGTCAACACATTCTGCATGAGATATGCTCCCGCAATCAGTACTGTTTTCACAAGGTCCATTTAATTTTTCTGAAACAAAAGGTCGGATATGAAGAGTCCAATTCGTAATAAGAATTTTATTACATTTTGCACTTTGTGAGACTGCTGCCATGCATCACAAGATGTAAGAATGATTCTTGCATTTTATCACATTCAGCTTTGAATGTAGGTCTACGAAAACCCCTTGGTAGCACTAAAATTTCGCAGATAATAAATTGTTTCTTTCAGCACACTTACTCGTGAAACACATGCCCAAAACGTCAACAAAATCTTCTTTACAAATACACTTTTCTTTAACACATTGTGCATGAGGTATATCCTTGCAATCAGAATCGATTAGGGCATATTCTGCCCTTTGTGAGAAAGACTCTTGCATTTTATCACAATAAGCTTCCAAAGTAGGTTTTCAGGACCTTCGTGATAACATTAAAAATTCGCAGATAAAATATTGTTTTCTTTACACACTTACCCGTCAAACACTTGCCCGAATTTTCAACGTAATTTTTTTGGCAAGTACACATATTTTTTTCACATTGTGCATGGGATATTCTCCCGCAATCAGGATTGTTTTCACAGACTCCATTTAATTTTTCTGAAACACAATGTCGCATATGAAGAGTCCAATTCGTAATAAGAATTTTATCATATTCTGTCCTTTGTGACTGCTGCCATTTATCACAAGATGTGAGAAAGACTTGCATTTTATCACAATAAGTTTCCAAAGTAGGTCTTCAAAACCCTCTTCGTAACATTAAATATTCGCAGATAAAAAAGGTTTTCTTTACACACTTACCCGTTAAACACCGACCCGAATCTTCAACGTAACCTTTTTGGCAAGTACACCTATTTTTCTCACATTGCGCATGGGATATTCTCTCGCAATCAGTACTTTCTTCACAGGTTCCATTTAATTTTTCTGAAACAAGATGTCGGATATGAGCAGTCCAATTCCTACTAAGAATTTTATCATACTTTGCCCTTTGTGTGACTGCTGCCATTTATCACAAGATGTGAGAAAGACTTGCATTTTATCACAATAAGCTTCTAAGGAAGTTCTTCAAAACCATCGTTATAACATTAAAAATTCGCAGATAAAAGAATGATTTCTTTACACACTTACCCGTTAAACACCGTCCCGAATCTTCAACGTAACCTTTTTGGCAAGTACACGTATTTTTCTCACATTGCGCATGGGATATTCTCTCGCAATCAGTACTTTCTTCACAGGTTCCATTTAATTTTTCTGAAACAAGATGTCGGATATGAGCAGTCCAATTCCTACTAAGAATTTTATCATACTTTGCCCTTTGTGTGACTGCTGCCATTTATCACATGATGTGAGAAAGACTTACATTTTATCACAATAAGCTTCAAAGGAAGGTCTTCAAAACCATCGTTATAACATTAAAAATTCGCAGATAAAAGAATGATTTCTTTACACACTTACCCGGTAAACACCGTTCGGAATCTTCAACGAAGTCTTTTTGGCAAGTACACCTATTTTTCTCACATTGCGCATGGGATATTATCTCGCAATCAGGATTCTTTTCGCATGTTCCATTTAATTTTTCTGGAACAAAAAGTCGCATATGAAGAGCCTAATTCATGATAAGAATTTTATCATATTTTGCACTTTGTGAGATCGCTGCCATTCATCACAAAATGGGCGAAAGACTCTTGCATTTTATAACAACATGCTTCGAAGGAAGGTCATTAAAACCTCCTTGGTAACATTACAAATTCGCAGATAAAATATTGTTTTCTTTACACACATACCTGTTAAACACTTGCCCGAAACATCAACGAAGTCTTTTTGGCAAACACACTTGCTCTCAACACATTCTGCATGGGATATGCTCCCGCAATCAGGATTGTTTTTACAGGTTCCATTCAAGTTTTCTGAAAACACAATGTCGCATATGAAGAGTCCAATTCGTAATAAGAATTCTATCATGTTTTGCACTTCGTGAGACCGCTGCCTTTCATCACAAGATCTGAGAAAGACTCTTGCATTTTATATCAATAAGCTTCGAAGGTAGGTCTTCAAAACCTTCTTGATCATATTAAAATTTCGCAGGTAAAAGAATGTTTTCCTTACAAACTTACCCGTTAAACACTGGTCCGATACTTCAACAAACTCTTTTTGGCAAACACACTTGTTCTCAACACAATGTGCATGTGATATTCTCCCGCAATCAGGATTGTTTTCGCAGGTTCCATTTAATTTTTCTGAAACAAAATGTCGCATATGAAGAGTCCAATTCGTAATAAGAATTTTATCATATTTTGCACTTTGTGAGACCGCGGCCATTCCTCACAAAGTGGGCGAAACACTCTTGCATCTTGTAACAACAAGCTTCGAAGGTAAGGTCATGAAATCCTCTTTGGTAACATTAAAAATTCACAGATAAAATATTGTTTTTCTTTACACACTTACCCGGTAAACATTTGCCCGAAACATCAACGTAGTCTTTTTGGCAAACACACTTTTCTTCAACACAATGTGCATGGGATATTCTCCCGCAATCAGGATTGTTTTCGCAGATTCCATTCAATTTTTCTGAAACAAAATGTCCCATATGAAGAGTCCAATTCGTAATAAGAATTTTATCGTATTTTGCACTTTGTGCGCTAACTGCCATTCATCACAAAATGGGCGAATGACTCTTGCATTTTATAACAACAAGCTTCGAAGGTAGGTCATCAAAACCTCCTTGGTAACATTAAAAATTCGCAGATAAAATATTGTTTTCTTTACACACTTACCCGTTAAACACTTGCCCGAAACATCAACGTAGTCTTTTTGGCAAACACACTTTTCTTCAACACAATGTGCATGGGATATTCTCCCGCAATCAGGATTGTTTTCGCAGATTCCATTTAATTTTTCTGAAACAAAATGTCGCATATGAAGAGTCCAATTCGTAATAAGAATTTTATCATATTTTGCACTTTGTGAGACCGCGCCATTCATCAAAAAATAGGCGAAAGACTCTTGCATCTTGTAACAGCAAGCTTCGAAGGTAGGTCATCAAATCCTCTTTGGTAACATTAAAAATTCGCAGATAAAATATTGTTTTCTTTACACACTTACCCGTTAAACACTTGCCCGAAACATCAACGTAGTCTTTTTGGCAAACACACTTTTCTTCAACACAATGTGCATGGGTTATTCTCCCGCAATCAGGATTGTTTTCGCAGATTCCATTTAATTTTTCTGAAACAAAATGTCGCATATGAAGAGTCCAATTCGTAATAAGAATTTTATCATATTTTGCACTTTGTGAGACCGCGGCCATTCCTCACAAAATGGGCGAATGACTCTAGCATCTTGTAAAAACAAGCTTCGAAGGTAGGTCATCAAATCCTCTTTGGTAACATTAAAAATTCGCAGATAAAATATTGTTTTTCTTTACACACTTACCCGGTAAACATTTGCCCGAAACATCAACGTAGTCTTTTTGGCAAACACACTTTTCTTCAACACAATGTGCATGGGATATTCTCCCGCAATCAGGATTGTTTTCGCAGATTCCATT
>JABFPN010001814.1:0-26195 GCA_022817305.1 Leptoteleia sp. ZL-2020 | reverse complement strand
GTCACTCGCATTAGTATAATAATGAAAACGACAGAGGAAGTATTTTATAAGTGAGAACCGGAGTCGTTTTTTGAACGCTTTGTTACCAACTTCAAGTGCGAGCCCCGGCCTAAAAATCTCCACACTGCATAGAACCTGATGGTTGTTCTGGCAAGTTGTTTACACTTTTGAAAGTTTCAACTTCCAAATTAATTGAGGTTAAAGTACATTAAGTTGTATGTTTGTTATTAAATATATCATGGGTGTTAAGGATTTATGGAATATAATTACACCTTTGAGTGAAAGGAGGCCATTATACGAATTGCATGGAAAATCTGTTGCCATTGATTTAAGTGGATGGATTGTAGATAGCCAAACAGTAACAGATAACCATGCACAACCCAAAATGTATCTCAGGTAAAGCATAAAATACCTATATCACAAGTAGATTTATATAAAAAAAACAATTGAATGTAAAATTTACATTTTGTTTAATTGTTTTAATATTTTTTTCTTATAAAACCTATTCCGTTTACTATATATGTTCATAACAATTTAGGATCTTTAAATTATAATGCTATACTACTATTATGAAGTTAATATTGTGTGATTATAATGTAACTTAATTCTATAATGAATGTACTTTGTTAATTAACAGAACAGATGCTGTTTATATATTTTCATATCTATCTATTCATTATTTATATTTATATTTTCATCATGTAAATATGTTTTTAACAATAAAAACATATTTTAAAAAGTAAAACAGAAATAAGCAGTTTTAACAATAAAAAGTCTGTCTGCGAAAATAAACGCCTTTATAGAATTAAGCAACATCATATACATTATTTATTAAGAAATTAAATTTAAAAATATACTATTTTAAAGATTATAAATTACACAATTAAAAGTTTGTCACAGTTTATACCTAATTTATATATTTATGCTTATATTTATATGATAAATATTTTTACAGAAATTTATTTTTTCGAACATCATTTATGCTACAACAAAACATTTTTCCAGTATGTGTTTTGGAAGGAACAGCTCCAGATTTAAAACATAAAACTATGGCAAAAAGAAATGAAATACGATCTGGAGTACAAAGTAAAATTAATAATAAGGGTAATAGATCACAGTTTAATGCAATTTTAAGACAGTGTGAAGAAATGTTATGTTATATGGGTTTATTTTGTTTGCGTAGCCAAGGAGAAGCAGAAGCTTTGTGTGCTTACTTGGATCAAGATGGGGTATTACACTTTAAATATTTTTAGAATAATTGGAGTAGATATTAAGTAGAAACTTTCTATTTGTAAATTTGCTTTATTTATTAACTGTTTTAAAAATATTAGCAAAATCAAAAAAATATCCCAAAAATATTTCTAATATAAAAAGATATGTTACAATATCTTTAAAAATATAATCAATATTTTTTTCAGTTTGTGGATGGATGTATTAGTCAAGACAGTGATTGTTTTTTATATGGGGCTAAAAAAGTATATAGAAATTTTTGTACTAAATCACAAGGCAATAAAGCCACTTCACAAGGCTCTGTTGATGTATATACTATACAAAAAATAGAACAAGTTTTAAATTTAGGAAGAAATAAAATGATTGCCTTAGCTTTACTGTGTGGATGTGATTATAATGAGGGTGTACCTGGCATAGGTAAAGAAGCAGCTCTTAAGTTATTTAAAACTGTAAAAGATGAAGATATTCTAGAAAGGTAATTTTTATGTTTATTAAATTATCGAAAAGTATCATTGATAATTTAATTCTGTATAATTATTTAATAATTTATTGTAATTTAAATTTCTTTATACATATACAAATGTATGTTGTATTCACAAATAGTTGAGTCATTAGTTTTATTTTTTATATTAAGTTGAATGTAATTTATTTTTTTATATACTCCGGATATTAATTTGTTTAAAATATTTCAGATTAAAAAGTTGGAGAAGAGATCATGAAAAATTTGAAAGACTGGAGCGAAAAATATCTGATCCAAACATTTGCAATCTTTGTGGACATGAAGGAAAGATGAGGTCACATTTAAAAAAAGGTTGCATTGATTGTGGTACAAACATTAAGTGCAATGAAGTTTATAAGTAAGTTCAATATTAACATTTAATATTTTGAATTTCTATATTTAAAGAAAAAGCTAGGTTTTAGTAACTTTTGAATACCATATTTGTATACATCAGTTTCAATATTGACCGTTACACAATATATAATAGTTATATACTATTATTTTATATCAACACATAATATTATTTACTGATAATTATCAAAAGTTAATGTATTTCATTGCAGACATAAAAAATCACACACAAAACAATTATATCCAAATTTTCTTAAAATTTTAAATTATTTGAAAGCCGTTGTGAATATTTTAATATTTATTTATATTTATTATTATTCTAACAATAAATAAATATAACTAATAAATTAATTAATTGTAATTTTAGAGAAAAAAGAACTCTTATAAATAATGAATTATCAATGAGGAAAAAAGCTCTACTAATTGAAAACTTTCCTGACCAAGATATTATTGATGAATACCTTATTTGTAAAGAAAAGGAATTATCTAGTTTATCGCTGAAGTGGAATCAACCAAAAGTTCATAAATTTATTGTAAGATGTTACTACTTTTATAATACAATTGTAATTTTCAGGGAAATAATGCATTTAGCAATAATAGTAGTTTCATTTTATAATTTATACTTTACATATTTTAGGATTTTATGATTCGGCATCTTGGTTGGGAACCGGAATATGCTTTTGCTAAAATCTTTCCACTGATAACTCAATGGCAGTTAGCAAACTTACCTTCATTATCTCTTCAGCAACAAAAATGTTTTCACTTTGTGAATCCTAAGAGGATTCGCAAAATTAGAAGACGAAAAGGGATTTTATGTTATGAGATTGTATGGAAGGACGAAGATAGGTATTTTGATGGTTTAATGTTGACTAATACTTCTGATAAAGAAGACGAAGATGATTTGAACTTTGATGGAAATGACCTTGTCAGCATTGAAACACAAGAGTTATTTGCTAAGTGTTATCCTGAAATGGTAGAAGAATTTGAAGAATCGAGGAAACCAAAAAAAAAGACAACTACTCGTAAAAGAAAAGCAAAAACCATAAAAGACAATAATCGTAAACTGGACGAATTTATAGTAAAAAATCCTGTAAAACATTTAGAAAAATCTTTAGAAAACTTAAATATTAGTCCTAAAATAACACCCAAGAGGAAAAAAAAGCAAACATATAAAAATACAACAATGAAAATAAATCCACAAATTAGTCGTGTCCTTGAAACAGAAAAGTTAGATAAAATTTTGAATGGATCTTTAGAGAGAATGTTTAATGAAATAACCCCTGAAGATTTCGAAAGTGATGGTGAAGCTAATATGTCTGCCGTCATTAATAGAATTTGTAAAAATGAAATATATGAGGACTGTAAAGAAACAATCTTCATTGAAGATGAAAATTCTGAACCAGAATTTATTGAAGATTTTAAAATCAATGAATGCAAAGACCATTTTGATAATAATTTATTTAATACAAACAGAAATGATGAAGCATCTATGTCGGAAACAATTAACAGAATTTGTGGAATAAATACAGATGACGCAACGACAAAAAATGCATTATATTGTGTGGAAGATACGTTTCATCATAGTTTTACGGAAGATGGAGTCGCAGAAATTGATCTAACGCAAGATGAATTTGAAGTGGATGAGACTTATGTTCCTTTGAGGGATAGACTTAGAAATGAGAATGCAAAACATAGATTTTCGATAGGAATAGACAATTTATTGAATAGCACTGAGTAATACTATAAAATTTGAGAATAATTTGTTATTAATTTTAAAAAAAATCTTTGTTATGCGCGTGGTAAACTTTTATATTTATAAGTATTGTAAATTTCTTTTGCTTTTTATATTAAATATATATTTTGACTAATTAAATTTGTAAAATACTTGGAATATAAAAACTAAAATTGAATAAAGCATTATAATTATTAAATAAAACATCAATAATTACTTAAAAAAGGCAATTATAAATATATTAATAACAAAAATAAATATTTGCCATGTTTTTTTGTCCTAACTTTTATTATCTTCATCTTGAATATCATCAATTAAAACTCTAATTCTTTGCTCCATACATTCTATCTAAAAAGATCACAACAAATTACAATAAAATATTATATACATAAATAAAAGTAACATGAATATAATATAATAGTACTTCATTTTTAATTGTGTGTATTTGTTTTTTACGATTTATAAGCTGGTCATTTGCATTGCGCCATTCTTTCCAAATGGTATTCATTGTTTCTTTGTTATCAAATACATGATATTGACATCTATATTTTTTTCCTATTTCCATTGCCTTTTCACACAACAATTTCATTTCATATTGTAAATTCATTAAGTCCATAATATCTGAGTCATATTCTATTTCTTTAATCGTTGTGCTAGATTCATAAATGTTTTCTTTGTTATTGTGACCCTTTTCATTTACCTATCATAAAATCATTATTAATATTAAAAATGAATTAATAATTTCAAGAAAAGTCTACTAATAGTGTTATACTTGTATACCATTTTTATTGTTTCGCTTTCAACTTTGGATTTACAATCTTTATTCATTTCGAGAATATTTTCTCTTACTTTAGATGTTTGATTTACTTCATGATAATCTTTGTCTTTCAGTCTTGTCCTTATTTCTCCAGAACTACAGTTGTCGTCAGTAGAAGTATGATTTTTTAAAAGTAAATCAATTTTTTGCAATAAAGAAGAACTGAGTCTTGTAAACAATTTTTGCGATCTTCTGTCTGCATTTACACACGTCTGCATATTTCGATCTTTTGCACGTACATTTCTGGACTTTACTTGATCTTTATTGACTAATTTTACTTCATGAAATTCATTGATTTTACGTTTATCATATTTTTTAGATTGATCTCTTGAATGTCTGGGACTTTTCATTTTTGTGTTATTTTCTGGAGTAAATGATAAATCTCTTTCTCCATTTACATTTACTCCACCATATTCAGACGAGGGTGCTCTATACAACAAACTGGAAATATTTTAAAAATAAATATTTAATTTATTCCTTTTAATTCTATTATTAAAAATGTATCTAATATCATTTAATACTAACTTTAATGGTTTATTTCGTGAAAATGAACTTTTTTTTATTTTATTACAACGACATTTATTAATTTCCATATTTTCTGCAACTCTGTCTTTACTGGAAGTAAATAATTTCTCTCCCTTTCTTTTTAAACCTTTATAAAGTAAATATTATTATTTATTTAATAATACAATTTTAAATTAATTTAAATTAAAGAAAAATTAATTTACTTCGGCATATTTGAAAGAAAGAATTATGATTAACTTCATAATTTAAATATTTATTTTGCCTCATATCATCGATCTTCCTTGACATTTAAGATAAAGGTTATACTTGCGGTTTGTAAAAGAAAGGAAAGATTGGTAGTAGGAAAATGTTTTTAACTCAAAGAAAGCAGAAACATACTTAGCAATAGCTTTATTGTTTAAATATTTAAAGTACACCGGAGTACATAACACCTACAGATTTTTATCTCTGACTATCATATAACTGTCATATTAAATAGTTTTTTTGTTTTTTCTTTTTTTTACTTTTTTTCTTTTTCTTGGAAATACATATTTTTTGCAGTGCGTGTAAACGTTAACGTATACCGTATATAATGTTATTTATATCTTTTACTTTTCTTGCATCTACCAGGCATGAATATGCGACCGCATATGCATTCCTTTAAAAAAACGTAGAACCATATGCGCGCACATATGCAAACACATAATCTTTCACAACGCCAGTACAACAATTATTTACACAATGTATAAGAACTATATATATACATAAGCTATATCTAGATATATTGACGCCTTAGGATGTTTTGTCATCTTGTGATTCACACTATGTTAATACTCATTTATTTATATATGTATATATATTTTTGTCTTTTTATTTCGATTATCATTCCTTTTTTGGTGCAATAGCGCCATAATCTACTCAAGCTTAATCTAACTTTGGTTAACAGATGAAAATAATAATTATCTTACTTATATATACGGGATTCGTATATATGGGAACGTGGTAAAAAACTCCAAAAATAATGGTGGCTTAAGATGCAATTAAGCTAAATAAACTTTTCAGCCTCTTTCCTTTATGAAAAATTACTATTCGTAAATTTCAGAAGATGCTTACATATATAAAAAAAAATGCGTTAAACGGCATAACTGACGGCACTATTGATCTAACTTTAATTATATTACTTTCATGTTTGAGCCAAGATTATTTATCACTATTTTTCTTGTTCAGTAATTTTACATAAAGGATGAAAATGATATGGTTTATTCCTAAACAAACTACGCGAAGCGCATGGTTCGTAACTTCGGATAAATGATTATTAAACGTATCTAATTGGTGTTTTGGATTCGAAAGGAAATTAAAAATTAGTTTGTAGATATCATTAAGTTAACGTGATATCCCAGTCGATGTATTCCAACTAATATGCTTGCTAGCAATGTGGTACAGAAAACCAAATAATCTCGTGGATAATTTTTCACTTATAAAAATATCTTATACAAAATGGTTAAAATTGCCCTAATAGCAAAGAATATCCCAAGATACCTTAGATATTGTGAATATTTTTCAAACATATTCCTATATTCAATCACAGAAATATCTATGGTATGTTCCAAAGAATATGAAAAGAAAATTTCATCTTCTAAATACCAAAAATATTCTGTGCCATTAGGGTACCTTTTCTTAGTGTCAGCAAATTTCAGAATCAAACAAAAAAGTATATCCCCCGATCAAAGAATTCTATTTTTTAAATATTTCCATTAATATAAGAAATTTAATTTTAATATTGAAATGGACTTCCTCTAAATAAAATTCAAGACACGCCCATATTATATATCAGGCCAGGTTAAAAAGATCAAATTTGCTAATTACGAAAATATCTGACTTGCAGCACCAAATTGCAAAGTAATATCCTTGTGCATTTTGCTGAGATGGCTTAACAGATTAAAACGAAATTCACTTTTTATGTTAAAATATATTGACTTCAGTTACCGACTAATCTATAAGGACACGTGGAAAATTGATCAGCGTCATAATATTAAAAATTTTGATTGACTTTCTCACACCAATTCCTGAATTAATTCATAATAATTGGATCGGGAACGAAGAACAGGACGTATAGAAATATATATGTATTATATTTATATATGTATATATTCACACTACGCGCTAACTCTTGCGTGTGATTGGTCACGGAAATGGTGAAAATGCTTATCCTTCAATTGTGTATTCTATATAACGTTGTCTTTGCATTCGCGTTTAGATTCGGATCATTACGTGCCACTCAGTATTATTTTTCGTTGATGCCCGAAATATATTACGTTTATATATAAATTACGCCTATTACGTCAGTTTGTATGTTGTTTTCCCTTTCACTTTGCGGACGTTTCGTGTTTGAATAAGAAATTGCGACGGGTATATGTAACCGGAAAATCGCTACTTCGTGATTGACTTGAAATATGTATTGATAAATGAGCACGAATCGTCCGAGCGATGCTTTTACATCGTAACATGTAAAAAGTCATAACAATTAACAATTTTACTATTCATTCCCTTATTTTTAAGACGATGCGGATATGATGTACATACAGCGTTCTGCGTACAATTTGTAACTACTTTCTTCAATATGAGCCTAATACTAAGGCCGTTAGTAGTACAAAGTTAGCGTATTACAAGTCTTAAGATATATGAGATGTGAACGTCAGAACTGTCTAACTGTTATAGTAAAGAAAAGTTTACGTTACGAGTCATTATTTCTGTTCTTTCGCTTGGACGACTTTGTTCCTTCTTCGATTTTAGTCTTTTAAACTGGCATATGTTAAAAAATTTCTTTTCTCCACGAAAAATTACTGTTGAGAATAATGTATCTTAAACGATAATGGTTTCAATGGTACCCAAGGTTTCCAAATAGGAGTGTAAAGTTTATAAAACTAGATTCAAAGAGTTATTTTATATCACTACTATTAATATCACTATGCGACGCCAATTGCACGTCCCTCCCGACTTCGACGTTTGTATTTTTAAATTAATTGACTAGCAAATTGACTAGGATTCATTTCTACATAACCAGACGTATATAAGACTGAAGTATTAGAGAAACGAATTTTCAATACATTGACTTTACAAAGTTTAAATCATTTTATTTTAAAATGTTGACAATGCTGGTAAGGATAGTTTATACTAATATAGTAATTCTAATAAATATTTACAACCAGTTGGTATAATTTTAAAATTTATAATATTTCAACAGTAATTTTTCTTAAAAATAGCATCATTTAAAAGATTCTATTAGAATATTATTATATATTCTCCAATAATTTGGAGCTAAGTTCGTTTGGAGTAATTTTTCCACTTGCACATACGTGAAGATCCTTGTTAATGTTTGTTATTGATAAAGTTAACTTCACATATTTGCAATATAAGCCTAAATAGACTCATGAACCGTACATTTCAGGGACACACCCTCAATTTCGTCCTGCAAATCACAAAATGTACTACACATCTTTTGAGGTCCTTGAAATACACGTTTCACATCCACATATCTATATATATATATACCCTTTTATATTGATTTATTACACTTATAAGTACAAGATATACATTAATTATATTAGTTTATATAATCAATTATATATGTACTTACAAAATATGAATATTTGATGATCTCATACATTCATATAAGTACAATAAGTATATATATATATATATATATATTATATTTATAATTATCTATGTTAGATATTGTATCTCAGAAAATACATTAAAACATTTATTTTAAAATATATTTTAAATAAATTGATTTAACTTCTCCATTTCTGTACCAAAAGTTAAACTAGGATCTTAGTTAGAAATTTGTCAGAAGCAGCAAAAACAGATATCGGATAACTTGGAACTAGTTAGTTTGATTCTACACGGAGCATTAGCGCAAATTGCCCATCCTCGAAAAATCTGAATTAGCACTCACTGTGCTAAATAGACCTATAATAATGTTATTACTTTATTAAACTTAACATTAATATCTAAATAACTTGTTGCATACCAACAATACTGATGTAAATTTAACTTTAGTACAGGTAAACTTTATTATTTTTAAATTTGTCAGATTTTTTAGATTTATCATCAATTTAATTTATCCACCCTACAGTTATACTGAATTTCAATATTATTATTTTCCATTCATTTATAATTTACATTGACAAATTTGAAATATCACGGAGCCCTTTGAATTAGTACTTGTATTGTGAAGAAATTTGTTGAAATATTTGAATATTTGTTTCGCAAACTAAAATGTTATGCTTTTTTCACAATTCGATAAACAATTACAAATAAGTTGCCCTAATAAAATTTTAAATCGAGCTACTCCATTCAAAGACAGGGCCCTTATAATACTTCAATGAAAGGCATCATAAAATACCGCGGGGAGCCTTTAAAGGCCCTATTGGGTCTTTACGAATGCAGAAGAAAACTTAAATTCAATACCTTTATATGTCACCGCATAATATGATTTCACTCAGTAAATCCAATTTGTATTTATACAGTCTTGGTTTTAAAATTTTGGTTTCATAAAATTCTATTAGGATACTTATTTAACAATATTAAATCATTCGCTGCTAATGAAATTGTTACAAAACAAATTTTCGTCCTGAAACAAATATTTTCATTATAACACACTAATCAATTGTTCTAGTTAAGCAGTTCTGACATTATTATAATAAATTTTTAATTATTGGCAGATTAAGATAAGAACGGCAATTTTTTTAAATAATTCAATCTAACTTCACTCAGAGGTAGGCCAAAAGGAAGTATTAAATGATTCATTTTGTACCAAGCGTATATCTTAATAATATATATAAATAACGTATATCTAAATGAGCTATAAATAATTAATTCACGGAATATCTTTATACGTAGTTATATTAAATAACATGATTAATGTTAACGACCTAATTTTTCGCTAGAGTGGCTGCGCGATCCTTGCGATCCTCGAAAGATCGTGCATTTTGTACAAGCCAACAGCAAAAACTTATTGTAACATTTGACCGCATTTAAGATAACGTCGCTCGTTTTGTTTTTCTATAAAACAGTACACAGTACGCAAGTCATATATATTTCTTAAATTAAATCATACGCAATGGATTAAATTTGTTTTACATTTTGTATAGCTAAACAAACCTTAAACGTAATTCTTTACGTTGCAACGATTCCGAAAAGAGGACACAGTTGGAATTCTGTTCAAACTTAAAGATATTTAAGTTGTACTATTTCGTGCGATTAACACGTTCGCTGTAAATATTCGTTGTTTTGAAACGTAATGATGATAATGTGCAAATCATCATCAAATTTGGTGTATCACTAAACAAAATTCGGTCTTATATTCATAACTACTGTTATTTATAATATGGAAGCAATAATTTTATTACTAAGACTTCTTAATAAACAATATAAACTTAATTCTCTTACTAGACTTAATTATTGTACACGGGAAAAAAATAATGGAATAGAATCAACATTGCTAGACAATGTTTGGCCATGCGCTGTTGACCCTATATGGTGAATTAGTGAGAATTATGCTGAGAATACAATAAACCGTCTGTCAGTAAAAAAAGAAGGTGCGCTGTTAGGCAAACAGAATGCGCCATGTTAATCTTACATGTTTCACCTATGCTGAATCAATGCCATTTTGCTGTTAACTATACAGCTTTTCTTCCCGTGTATACATATACATTAATATTTATTAAAGATCTATTAAAATAAATTTTTCTGCACCTTTTCACATATACGTGTTAATAATTTTAACCAACGTACATAATTATCTTTACAAGGACAACACATATTTCAATTAATATCAGTAACATGGACAATAAAACTTTTATTATTAGAACTACGAAAATTAATCGTAATTCATGCAATAATTTAAAAACAATATTTTATTTCACACGAAAATTTACTTTAATATTAACGTAATTTATATAATATAATATTATTTCAATAACAGTTACAAAATATTATATTTACTTTAAATTATGATAAATTCTTGTACTCCGATGTACATAAATTTTACATACATCGTAAATTTATGGGAAAAAAACTGAGAGTGCTTTCAGTTAAGTACCAAGCCCAACAGAAAAATTTGTTTCAAAACTGAAATATAGTACAAATATTATTACTGCACTCAAACAGTCTATTATTCAAAGTTTTTAATTATATTATTTGTTTTCATAATTATATATAAATTTCCTATCTAAATATACATTTTCTGATAAATTTTAACGTACCTATGTACATTAAAATTTACTCCCTATGGAGTAAAGGTCTAATAAAAATTATTAATATATTAGGAAAATGGTCATATACATAAAGAAAAATAAAAAAATTATTGTCTTAAGTAAATAAAACGTATCGCACTTAGAAAAATTATGAATAACTAAAATGTATAGTTATTCAAATTTAGTAGAATCAATAATTTTTTTGGTCCATTCTATTTTACTTTTAGTTAAATAAAATAAATCAAATAGACTTATTTTGAATGAAATTACAAGTGCAACATGTTGACAACTTTTTGTACACTTTAAAACAACAATTATCGATGAACTGATACATTCTACGAATTTAAGATATCAATACTTTAATTGTTTTAACTATATTATTGTTTCAATTATAGATCAGTTTACTAACGTAATAGTAATTATTATTCAACGTTTCCCTCTGTGTAAGGTAACTTGCATAAAAAGATAAATAAAATCCATTGAAATAAATGGAAGTATTAAATCCTTTTTGAATTCACATTAAACTGCAAACCATTGATTACTATTTCTTAAACTTTGTTTGCACCTTGAATGAAAAACTTGTAACATAGTACACTCTCGTTTAACAGCGAACGTATTAATGTTACAGATAATTCGAATAAATATATCACACATTTGTACGTGCCTACTTTGACGCAATCTCGGAGGACTTGGAATATAGATTCTATAATAAATAAACTGCGGCTAAAAATCTGCCTGCGAGTATCCCATTGGCCGGACTTTATCCGGATTCGGTCGGAATCCATCAAGCGAAATTGACAGAAGCAGCACGTTCTAGCTTGCCGTAAAGTATGATTAAAAACTTAAACAAACGCACGCGTATTGTTTTACAACCTTTTCATTTTTACTCTTGTTTCATCGTTATAATGCGCGGAATGTACCTAGTACTCTTCGACGTGAATTTTTCGTCGTCCAAGAATAATACCACATTCCGCTTCAAGGAACGCGCAGGAATGAGATTGTAAATACTTTCATTGGATAAGGCTGCGTTAATTATTGTCTTTCCTCGTATAATCTTAAGACTCGCGTTATCGTACGAAATAAATGGGTCAATAATCTCATTTAAGCTCGTCCAAAAAACGCAACATCCGTATGGAAAGTTTGAAGTGGACAATAAAAAAACCTCTTATCACGTTTATATTACAATTTTTATCGGCCTAACTTACGCAAGGCTACGGCTATCGTTTTAACGTTATTCGTAAACTGAAACGCGAGTAATAAGAAAGAGTGTAAGTACATTAGGTACACATAAACTGAACGACGGTACGAATATGTGGATGCGGCAAATCGCACGCTGATGAAGAGTAACAGCTTTAATTTCACGGTGGAGATTAATCGAAAGAGAAATTTTGATAGCTGCACGAACAACAACATTGAGAGCACATCGATTTATTAATGAACGTTTACGATTAATACTTCGAAATTCACTTCTTTTCATATAAAAATCTGTAAACTACATTTTCAATTGGTGCAAAAGAAACAGTGTACTTTTAACAAGAGGAAGCCCAAGAGATACTTTTTATTATTTTTGTTTATTTATTTTTTTATCCTTTTTTTTAGTCTAACTTAGCTGTAAACTCCGCACATTCTTACCGTCAATCTTCGTCTACCTTTATAAACGATTACAACGATCGTTATAAATATATAAACTGCACCGAGCTAAATTCGTCCCCTACGAAATATATCTACTACACAAGGAACAGGATTAATTAAGATAACCAGCCTGGGGAAAATTATATCGTTGTTGCATGATTCTATAAATTGTAGAATCTGTTGTATAGGCTACTAAAGTACTGTAAAATTTAACGAGTGAAAAAGAAAGAAAGTCAGTTATTATTTTTTTGGTATTAAACAAAATATGGTTTTTTAACGTCCAAATTCACCCTGTTCCTTTTGGTTGTTGCATTGTTTTATCGTCAAAGAAATTTCAATTTAGACTCTACACTCAGAAAAAATTGATGGTTTGAAGAAATGTATAATAACTGTTAAATTAAAATGATTATGTTCTCCAAAGGGCATGCTTTTTGTAATTATACACATGGTTTTTTTTATTTAAAATTGACATTCAAATAGGTACATTTTTAATAGTTGTAGCAACCACATTTTTTTTGAATGTAGAGACGATGCGGACGGGTCAAGCCGAGGATCTGTTCTGTAAAGGTCCAGACCAAATTTTATTTATTATTAAAAATGAAACAGTCAGTTGGACCGGACCTTCGTTTCTGATCGCACTTCCCGCCTGGACTTTCCGACGTTTTATTTAAGAAATAATAACATCATTATGCGTTATCATCTATGCATATTTATATCATTTTACACGAAGTATTTTGCTTAAATGTTTACGAGTCTCGAGTATCATGTATGGAACTTTGGACCTTTCTAGTACGAAGAACACAATGCTAAACTAAGAAAAATTGTACATAGAAATTTATCTCTATTATTAGCATATTGGATATATTGCTGAAAGTAAGAAATATTTTTATATCCAGAAAAAGTGTATCCTTAAATTTGGACTTAGACGTATTGTTGTTTTCATAAACTATAAAATACTCTTCATCTTGTTCAAAAATCCATGTATTGTATACTGTATACATTACACCTAGCAAGATTCAATTTCGAATCATTTCTGTTGCTTATTTCTGTCAAACATAATGGCATAAACTATTCACAGAATATTATGATATCATTTAATAAAAGCATGATATTCTTTGAATTAGGATACTTCCATAATATTTATGAAATACATACAACTTTCTTATTTTAGTTTCATTCTTCGAATATCTTATTCAATTTTCTTAAATTGAATTTTTTTTATTTGTTAGAAATATCTTTTTATTATTTTTCGTCACCTGCTGATGTAAAACGCCATTTTTCTCCTTAGGGTGTTTTCGAAAACTGGCTTTTCACGCTCTCTCGTGACAAAAAATAACCTATGTACTATGGGAAATTCACAAAAATCCTCGTCTATGACTCGGCTTGTAAACTTCGCACGAGAGGATGGATTTTCGTTTGAATCTCCCCTGGTGCACAAATAACTATTCCGGTGCCGGCCGGACTTTATGATTTCATGATTTCAATTCCTGATTAATTTTATTTTTTATTCCATGAAAAGCGTCGTAATACGAACACTGTCTCAAAGATCCGTTCATCACACTCGAGCTTATCGAGACTGCTGAAGAAGATTCGTTTAATATAAACTCGGGCAGACTGGAGGATTCATCTCCCCGAATACATTGAGCTCGTAAAGCGAAGCGAACACAATGAAAATTAAATACCAAGCCATCAAGGCTATACCATACTGTCGATCAAGTTTCCATCCATTCAAATGTGTCGCAAGTACAAGGAATATCACCGTTGACAGCAGTGATAATGTAGAATACGTTAATCCTATTAAAATTAAAAATTTTCTTTAGTTTCTTATGAATCGGTTGTATATATAATATTACTAGAATAAATCTTGCGTATCAAGTTGAGCTTTACTGTTTAAGAATGAAATTGAACTAAAGAGTTGAAAAGTGATAATACCTCTACTGGTAACATTAACATGTGACCCAGGTTGAATCATTGCAGTCTGAATGAACCAGGGAAGACCAAGACACACCAAAATATCAAATACATTGCTGCCAACTGCATTACTCACAGCCATATCTCCCAAACCTCCTTTTATAACAGCTAAAGAAGATAGTGCATCAGGAACACTAACTCCAGCAGCAACAAAAGTCAAACCCATCACAGTGTCAGGGATTCCTAATGTGCTACCTGTGAAATATAAATTTGTAAGTTTATATATGAACTCAACTGAACTCAACACCACTCTCGCAAAATGTTTTCTCTTTTCCAATTCAACCGTGCTCTAAGCTAATTTCTCATTGATGCCTATGCGCATTAGCCACTCAGCGCCAGATGAGCAACCGGCATTTTCAAAACCCTTAAATTCTTCCCATATATATATATCCTTTTTTTCTAAAGATATAATTTAAATCATATATTGTTAAATTGGAAATCTTTACTATTTATATAATCCGTTCGCTTAATTATTGCTTTCAACTTACCAATAATGGTGATCATCCAGACCATTATGTAGCTGTAGAAGCTAATCCATATCATGGATATACAAAATGTAAAAGGATACCAGCTTCGGTATTTTTCTTGACGGCAATCAGGCATAGTCACTCTGCACATGTAATGAATAGGGTATACTAGACCCCACGTGAATTTACCCCATTGACTAACATCAGTGGGCATCACCAAAGGCGATACTTCGTTTGGATCATACTCTTTTGCTTTATAATACGTTGGTTGCTTTTGTGCATTTTGTTGTGATTGCTGTTGTTGTGGAACTTGTTGCTGCTGTTGTTCCTGCTGTTGCTGTTGTTGTTGCTGTTGTTGTTGGGGGTCACCCATTTCACTTACTCCTATTCCTATGGTGAAATTAAATATATTTATTAAGGTGAATCAAATGAATGGATAAATTTTGTTATTGAAAATTCAGAATTTTGTTGAGAAAGCATCTCTAATGATCTAATATGTAATTTGACCAATATAAAGATTTTAATGGTTTCGTTTAGTATTTAAAATTACAATCTTTACCATGAAAAGGCTAGATTATTTAATTTTGTTTTCATGTTTCAATATTTATTATATTTACATGACAATATGGGTTTTGTTATTATTAGTTAAATTAAAATTATTATGTATTATATGTTGACCTTCGGCAGCTTTCCATGGATCATTTGGAGAACTTGGGCCTGTATAGGAAACTCTATCTTCTTGAAGAGATTTATAACTAACTAAAGCGCTTTCTTCAGCTGGTTCATCATCTTTTGGAAGAAACGGAATATTATAAGATTTGGCCCAACGTTCTAACGCCGCATTGTATGACAATGCAACGCAGTATACTACATACATTATTAACATAAATAATGATTCCATCCTAGAATGAAATATATTATAAAATATTACATATTCTTATGTATAATAGTGTGGTATTTTTGAGTCTTAAATATTTACCAGGATATACTTTCATTAAAAATAACACCTAGCATCACAAGAATGGAAATCGCATAAAAGAAACAGTCTCGACATAATGGCCACCAATTCAATTTAGATACAGTACTGGTACACAGACCACATACTGAGATTACGAACATAATATTGAATACTGCACTTCCAATTACCCCGCTAACCTGTTAATATTAGGAAAAGCGTGATAACTACAATAATTTTACAATGAATTGAAAATTCTTGCTAAAAATATTTGTATTAATTATACTCTGAATTATAAGAAGACAAACATCGAATCACAATTTCAGAAATATTTTTATATAAGTAATGCATGGAAAATACAGTTTTCAAGGTACAAAGAAAGATGTGACAGCAGACAAATTTCAGAAAACGATAATTAATAAAAAATAAAGTTAGATTTAACAAATAAAATCGTTAACGTGGTTAAACAATAATTTCTCGATATTGTGTCCATAAAAAAATCATAAAAAACCGTATTTTCCTTACACTCTTTACATAAAACATCATAGGTAACTAGGAAAGAATCATCTCGAAAATTACTCGTTTATAATCTTCGACTTTCCTTCCTAGTTACATAAAATATTATTTTCTATCTTAATAACAAGTAAATATTTTTAATTTGAATTCATTACAATATATTAAGTTAAAGTTCCAATATACAGTTATACTTACACCAATATCATCTTTGGCGAAAAACACACCTATTACCACAGTTGCCAATTCTGGAGCGGAAGATCCTGCTGCCATAAAAGTGGCACCGGCAACATCAGGGGATAGCTTCAATTCTAAACAAAGAAAGTAAAAAAATACAAATGTTTGTTACTATTTCTATAACAATTCTATTAAAATAAACAACGTATTAAACAAAACTTAACATAAATATTTAAAACTTCTTATAATGTACGATTAAACATTTTAATTTAATTTAATCCATTCTAGATATTTTTTTTCGAAGTGTTATTATTACTCATTTAAATGAGCTACGTTGCAATGAACTATTATGAAAATAATGTAAACTGTACGATTGAGTATTTTTTGATTATGACATACACTCTGTGATTAAAATTAATTGGTCGTATACCTTCGCATATTCGATCGAGACTGGAGACAAAATAATCATCGCAAACTATAGCTAGTCCAAGAAATGTGTATACCGCTACTAAAATATGAATTATAAGACCTCCATGCTTTCTGGCTGACGGACCCATTATTGGCCTTGGAAATTGTTCGATTGCGGGCGGAGAACAATTTACCCGTCGTGGTCTCCATGTCGGATGCGCGTAATTAGTAGGCGTTGTTGTGCGAATTGTACTCGTTGTTGGAACCTTTAAATATGATTTCTAATTTATTATGATTTTCTTGTTATTTTATATGTTACTCTATCATCTAATTTAGTAAATGGTCTTTTAATATTCAACCTTATTTTATAGCAAAGTGGACATAATAATATATCACTTTCGCTGCATTAATAAGGATGTTTTGTGCATAACTTTTTGCACGTAATGATGTATGTTCTGATGATAAACTTCAATAATAATTTAGACATTTTTATATCCATTAAACTTTTATCATTTACTAATGTTTACATTAAATTATTTTGGTTGCGCATGAAGTAATAAATTATTTATTAATTAAAAGTTGTAAATTTTACATGAAGTTACCCAAACAGTAACATAATTATAAATTGCAAAATTTAATGAGCATGTTAAGATAAATAATGATAACATTCAGTTAAATATAGTTCAGAGACTGATTAAATTGAAATATAATCTTGTTAATTATACAATTATAATGTCGCATAGATTATGTTAATGTTTTTAACTCGATTTTTTTTACTGTAACTAAATAATGTAGAAAAACGTTACGTTAAAAATGTTTAATTATTACTGCATGAAAATGTTTTCCCAATATAATTAAAATTATAAATCTTTAAAATAAAATTAATTAAAATAATTAATCTATAACATAACAAAGTTGTAGATGCTTATATTGGTTGTAAATTGAATAAAGGAAAATGTTGTTCGTAACATCTTTTAGTTCAATTACAGCTTTGAATAGTAAACTACTATCATTTTATTAACCAAGAGACGAAGTTTATGTTATAATTTAATCATTTTGTTTTATAGGCTTCTGTTATAGCTCTCATAATATTAACTACGAAATTGATAATAATGTACATACTATTACAGAATTTATAGTTTATACAGTTAATTATTAAACTATAATTATATTATCGCTATTCATAATTAGATTCAAATAAACTCTAAGGTAAAATTTATTATATGTTTAATTTATGTAAAGAAAATTTTGATATTCTTTGAATATAATAAAGCTTTTAAGAGGATTTTAAATTGTTTATTTAAATAACTTAATTAATAACTAATCTGAACCTCTTATGCATTTTGCAACTTTTAAAATAATCAGATAATATTTGCTAAGTAGTTTTGAAATATTTATACCGAAAAAAATGTTGCACTACAATTTTTCATTCATTTCTGAATCTCTAATAAGCAAATTATAACAATAAAAATATAATAATAATCATGGAAAAATAATATTAAAATTAGACATAATCTGTCTTAACTGAATTGTACGATTATAAAGTGAAAAGCTTTAACATGTATTGTATTAATACATAATTAATACATAATATATTATTTAATATCTTAATTAAAATTTTTTTATAACTTCTATACTATTTTATTTGTTCAAATTTATAAGTGAAGAGATGGCAAAATGATTATAAACTATGAATGAAAAATATTATTAAAAATTATAAGAGTAAACTAAAATATTCAAAGATGGAAAAAAGAAAATGAATTACCGGTGTGGTTATTTCTTGTTTTTCATTTTCTTCTTCTTTCCTGGTTTTCTCTTCGACGGTAGAGTTTTCTTTTATTTCTTGTGCCGGAGGCACTTGTGTCGTCGTTTTTTTCTTTGCATTGGTATCCGGTACTACTTCTTTTTGACCTTCGGCTTTAGCTTTAACTATTGTTCGCACCTCTGCGGGCGTTGTTTGCGGTTCTTTCGTTACTGGAGTAACAGTTATACCTGAATTCACTGGAGCTACTGTAGATCTGTTGGTTGTCGCTGAAGTTACTAATTGAACCAGCACGTAGAGCAGGAAAAGTCCTACGTGCAAAGGCCACTTGTCACGACGCCTAAGACGACGTGGTATTGGCCTCATTGTTTCTGTCTGCAAAAAGAAAATAACATTACGTGTAAATAAAGTCAAATTTATAATAAAAACTTACAATTAAATAAAAGTTCATTTATTTTGAAATCTAACCGTACGTGTATATGTCTGCCTTATACTCACTTAAACTACTATTATTATTGTAAATTTTATATTTAATTCATTTAATTTTCGTGTACCAGGATAAATTTTTGTTGTTATTATTATAGGAACGAAAAATTTGAAAGAATCACTATACAATTGAAATGCATCTTACATATTTGTCATATGTTGAGTCAATGCTATTTTACTGTTAACCATACAACTTTTTTTCCCGTGTATAGCAATAAAATATACCTGCTTGTGAACAAGAAATTGCAAAACATTTTTGAAACGATGTCAAATATCCTATTGAGTATAAAATAATGTTAAAACTTGTTATCAAAGTCATGTTTTAATAAGAGCTTGTATATAATAATAATTAACGTTACTTGTTATGAAGCTCTTAAACAATTTTATCGAACAAAGCTTCTCTAATCAATATTATCCAGCCAAATAGCAGAGTAATATTATTTTTACGATTACTCTATTAGGGATAAGATGTCAATATACAATAAATCATAAAAAGTGGATACAATTTCCGTCGAACAACGAATTAGCTGATTTGTTTTCCAGTAGGGAATGTATCTATTTAAGTATGTACCCTACTATAGGTAGATATTCTAGTAAAACATCCTCGTACATCTGAAAAGAATAAATCTTAAATAAGGATTGTAATGTAACGATTTTAAGTAATAAAGATTTATTGTAAGATCTATGTTAAGTTAAATCTACTATTAGAGTATGAACGTGTTAAAAGCATAAATTTTGTTTAGTCCCGGCCATTTGATACCATTGCATGTAACGACATTTATATCCACAACAATTCATTCTAAATACCCAATTATAAATATTAATGAGTAGATTTAAAAACATTTTAAATCTTACATTTTTTATGAATATTAATTTAATGTTAAATTTCAACGGAATCATGTTTACTCGTTTTCAAATTCATTTCTTTAATGTACATAAAATGCTTAATCTATACAAATTTGATATGACGTGATTTCCTCGCTTAAACGTCACCATTATATTATTGATCCTGTTTTGAATCTAAGTTTCGGAATTCTTAATTTAAATTGATTCTATACCCTCAAAGTGAATGGTCCACCTTAATTCTGTATTGATTCACTGTACCTGTTACTTGGGAGAGCATTTAATATGCATAAGAATATATTAAGAAAATTGTATTTAACGTTCAAAAATACTTTTGTAAAATTACAAGACTAAAAGAAATATATTTGTAAATGTTAATTCCGCTCAATTATATGATTTTTATGACAAATTGTGAGATGATAACGATAACTCTAATCAAAATAACGATTGATCTAAAATATGAATTAAAAATCATTAATTTATTATTTTTTTAATGTTATATATTGCAGCTGACAAATTTAAAGATGTATTTATCTATTGAAAGTGTGCAATTCACAATGGAAGTGTTATGCACTGATAAAAATAATGTTCATAAGAATTAAAAATAAAAATAAATGAAAAATTTTATTTGTATTATTTGCTTCTATATAAATAAATTGTTGTAATATAATTTGCTGTTTCTTTGAAATTAATATCATAATTCATAATATTGTATAATTACACTAATAAAAAGTTAAACCTTTATTACTAAAAATGAAGTATTAAAACATATAATAAAAAATTTCAACGTATATATAAACAAACTTACATGTAGTAATCCGTTTGGTATCATATACATTTTTGTATGTTTTAATATGCTGTTTATGATCTATACGTCATTTTTAACAGAGAATTAATTTGTAACAAGGAAATTAATAAGATGTACATTTAATTAATACAACTATATAATTGTAGATTTAAGATATCGGCATATTACATAATATGGCGTTGAAAGGTAAAGAACATATTACCACACATTATAAGGCCTAGGATTTAGTGATTGGATACAGCATTATCAATGATCTCTGGCCAATATGACGTAGTACAACGTGCCGCAAACAAACTTGTCATTAAATGTAATTCGCGCCAGCAGATCGATTATGTATTACGAGAGTTACTTGCATGAGTTATCATTAATGTGCATATATGCATAGAAAGTACAATATCTAGGTCAAAACAATAGGACGACATTATATTACGAAAGTGAGATATTAATCTTTCTGACACTTTGTGGAAGTTCCTACATTTCCACATCGTTTCCTTAGAATGGAATTTTTTTAAATTCCGATTATACGTTTCACGTTTTCACAGTTATTTAACAATCATTTACACAAACGGAATTGACAAGTAATATACATATATTTACAACTTATGCATGTCTTATCTTTCAGTTTCGTATGAACTTTTTAACTTCTGTATTGCTTGCTTGTTCTTTTTTTTCATTGAAAATAAAATTAATTCAAAAAGTAAAATGTATTTTAATTACAAATTAACAAATTATACCGTGGAAAAAGTAAAATTCACAACCATGTCTCTATTAAAATAATATGAATAAAAATACCTCTAAAAAATTTTCAAAAAATGTCGAATACATCCAGAAGTTTCTTTGAAAATCTCTGGCATAATCTTAAAAAAGGTTTACCGTACTTTGATATTCTGCCACTAATCTAAACAAAACATGTTTGTCAATAAATAAAATTTACGCGGGAAAAAATAATGGGATAGAATACAACAAACGCAACAAACCGTACTCTGTCGGTAATGCAGTCGTGTAATTTCGGTAAAACAAAAGAAGGTGCGCTGTTAGGACAACATAAAATATTAATCATGTTAATTTTACATATTTGTTCTGTGTTGAGTTGATGACATTTTACTGTGAACTATATAGCTTTTTCCCCCGTGTATAGTAAGATGTTATTTTAAGGGGAGAGAAAGATGACTTTGATTTATCATTGCAAGCTTCGAAAGTCGTATCTGTGCAGACACCGAAAGAGGATGACTTTTAGAATGGGGATTGAGATAAAATGAGGGTGGCTGTGATTGGATCTAACTAGTTAGACGTTAGTGATTTTTAGAAAGGGAATAATGTTAAAGGATTAATACACTTAATTGCAATTACTTTTTTTTATAACTAAGCGTTTTTTTTTTCATTGAACGAAATTTCATACATACATACATACTCGTATCATTTTTGCACAAATAGTTCTTTTGTGTATAAATTATTATTATCGCCGACTTATAAAATAGTACATTATTCCATTCTCAAACTTATCATCTAGTTTCATTGTAGGAAATCAATTCGAAGGACTGCAACGTACTTAATCCGTACCAATGAAAGCTCCGAAGATTCAAAAGGCTTTTGTTTGGACGTACCAGCAGTTTCATTTCGATTATTAATAACTTTACAGAAAATTATTTTTGAACTTTTCTCTAACAAGGTTATGTTCAGTTAAAATTTGTTATTCTCATCTTTAAATAAAATGCTATCGGTGGAAAAATTGTAGAATATGCTTTTACAATAAATTCAAAATAACTCTAAACATATGAAAGGCTTTTAGAACATTGGTAATTATGCAAAATAGTTTGTTATCTGTTCGAATTATAATTATACTTTTAATGAACAATATCAACAATTATATTTTAAACGTTTAATATAAATAATGTTTTATTTATATAATAAACGACTATTAATAATAAATATTCAGAATAAAAAGTAAATGCTAGTACGGTAAAAAAATTAAAAGTGGAGTATTAATATATGGCATTTGATGAATAGTTCATTAATTTAACATCAAATTGGAATTAATTATAAACACAAATATATCAGATAAAGATATTATATTTAGTACTGACAAATTATTATATAATTAATTTAATAAATAGTAAACTTAATTTAAGTTATTCCTTTCATTAAATTAATATATTAAACATATGACATTTGTATTATTAATACACAAAACATTGTCAAAGGGAAACTGACGTTAAATATGTAATTATAAAGTTTCTTATATAATGTCTATATTAATCTATCTTTGAATTGTATATGATTTTTTTATATTCAGTATATTTTATCCAAATTACATAAATTAAAATTGAACACAATTCAGTAATATTTTTAATTTCAATTAAAATAGATTATATTTTATTATTATGCATATTATTTTTTTAGAATTAAATACCAATAAACGTAATGATAAACTTATGAGTTTTTATTATTTTTTATTTATTAATATTTTTACTAAAGCAATAATTAAATTCTAAATTTTTCCTGACATTTTTCAATTATATTAAAATAAAACAAAGCGGTTTAATTCATTATGTAACAAATTCAAAAACCAATTAAAATCTAATTAATATAAAAATGTATATTTTTTGTTTTTCTTCATTAACAAATCTAATTTGTTATTAATTAAATTATTTAAGTTAACAAATTTAATAAAAATAGTTTATTAGTTAAAATATCTCAATTTTTAATTATTAATATCAAATGTACTGTAAAAATATTCAACATTTTTCAGTAATATGGATTATTAGTATTTTATAATTGTCATTCACGCTAAATTATTCATTAATTATTAAATTTAATTATCATCGAAGATGACTAAATCTACATAACTTTATATTTGATGACATTTAATTAATGTAAATTCTGGGATAATGAACTCATGCTTATACCTATTCATTAATATAAAATGATTTCGGTCATTAAAGATATTCTCAGAATAATTTTTTATTCACTGCGTACATTTACATAAAATCCAAGTACTTGGGCAATAATTTTCATAGCTTTTAACTATTGATAAATGAATTCCTGAAATAGATGTCAGTATGATTTTCCTTATTTCTACGTTTTTGAAGGTGACATCGATTTAGATGATTAATTATTTTATTATTTTAGGGGATTCTTTAATTATATTTGCTTACTTTTTTGAATAGAATTTAGTGGTTCTGATATTTGTCGTCTGATAAATGCCATGATTTACGATTATACACGGAAAGAAATTTGTTAGTAGTTAATGTTATAATAACTCGAGGATGTGTGTGCATTTATAGCATTATATACATTATGATATAGTATTTAACAAAAAATATTTTAGAAAAAATGTGATCAATGAGTAGAATTTGTTACTTTACAGACACCACTTGCGCTATTTTTCCACTTCTCTATGACTTCGCATAGAAATGTAGGTCTTATTTCATAAATAACTGACTGGAAAAATTAAAACCACATCCCTTTTGCATTCAGACTGGATTATGACGAAGACCAGTAATCTTCCAAGCGATGGTACAAAGTATTAGTAAAGTGAGTGACTGATGACTGTGAGATAACTAGTTCTATCCCTTGAAAACGCAAATTTTTCTAATATATACTGTGTAAAATCTATTTTATAAACTTTACACTGTCATATTTTTATAAGAAATATAAATGCAGACACATCCCTGAGTTATATTATAAATATAGTAGCAACTACTGATAAATTTCTCTTAGTGTAGTTTACACAGTTTACATCTTTTCAACGATTCTTGTTTACCTGATATACATACACGTTACAAACAGAAGGAATAGTTTTACTCACTGAGACTGACGTATCACAGTAAATGGTAACAAAGACGTTATGAAAGAAAAAAAAAAGGCATCGAAAAGCGATCGTCTTTTCGCACAACAGTGTCCAATGTTGTAATTTTTTGTCACATGTGTGTTACAACTCAGTTCAATCAATGGAATTGTATATAAGTGAATGACATGCTACATTTGATGTATATTATATATATAATATTAACAACAAACAGTTGTTGAAAAAATTATAATGTTTTATTGGTCAACAGTTGTATTCTTGTAAAAGTAGATAAAATTAAAATGTAAACAAAAAAGTTGAACATGAAAGAAAATTTCTTTATAATAAAATATATATCCTGTTTATCTTTAAATTTATTTTGTGACAGAATTATTAATAATATGTATAGCTTTTTTTAATAAAATATTAATAGTATATTTTGCACCAAGGGAGATAATATGATAAATCCCGTTTCCCGAGCAAAGTTTACAAGTCGAGCCGCAGGCGAGGTTTGTAATTGCGAGGGATAGGGATTTCTCATCATCTCCCATGGTGCAAACGATATTTTTCGTCATGAATGAACGGAAAATGCCATTTTTCGAAAACTCACTAGGGAGTAAAATGGCGTTTTACGTTCATGTATGACGAAAAAGAATATTTTCATAAATTTTTTAATATGATTTGGTTTAAATAATAATTTTTCGATTAAAAAAGAAACATTTAAAATTATAGGTATGAGACTTTAATACGTTATTCTCTAATGTAGATCTTTAATTGTCTTGTAAAGCGGATAACACTTGTTCCAAAACATCTTGCCTGAAAAAATGTACGTAATATTATTTATAATATGCATTTTTATTTTATAATTTATTTAAAATTTGACTGTATTTTTATTTTGTGGTAGCTTCTATTGTAAGAAGTACTACAGTTTAATAAGTATAATAATTATAAACAATTAAGCAGTGTTTGTGTCTTAAGTTCAAACTGTAATAA
>JABFPN010001813.1:0-26205 GCA_022817305.1 Leptoteleia sp. ZL-2020 | reverse complement strand
CAAATACGACGTAATTTTTGGAAATACGATTTTTAAGTTTTGGAATTTATAAAAAGTCTATTTCCAAAAATTACGTCGTACTTGAAAACCATAAATGATTTTATATACCGAATAATATTCTCCCAATGCCATAGAATTAACGTATTTTGGCCAATTTTTAATTTTTGTCGTTTAAATAATTATAAATAAAAAGACACTGACTCCGTGAATATAGCGCTGACATTTCACCTTAAATTAATACTTACTATAAACAATTAACTTTAATTTTAAATCAATGGGGAGAAATCTGCATTTAAATATTCGCGCGCATATCTCGCGCGTGTTATTAGTATACCAAGGTAAAACCTTCTGTTTTACAGAAAAGTCCCTAGAAAAGCTATATGTGTCAACACTGAGGATATCGCAATTCTTGACATTGTCTATTATTTTCGGATGTAAACAAACCAGAATAATGTAAAAGTTTACATAAATTTAAACTCCATGCATTTTGTAAACATTTCAATTAACTTCCTAAGAATTGAATATTTAGTAGTTTTCTTATGCGTGTAGATAAGTGATTTATAAATCAGGTTAGGTATCATTCTGTGACAAATAATAATATTTATACTGAAAGTATAAGATTAAATACATCAAAAGAATTGTTAATCATTTTTAAAATGAATCATTTGTTATCAATTATATTTATAACATTGAGTCTTGGTTGTACAATACAATCTTATAGTCATAGTGACAGCTTTGATGAAGAGTTGTTTTTAAAACCCTTATCAAGTGGTCATGTTTACGCTTATTTTCAATTTACAACACTCTGGGAAACGCAAAATAATGCTGAAACATGTATGTATTTAATTTATTACCTTATTAAATTATTACATAATTTTTGTATTAATTAAATCAATATAATTATATTATTGTACAATTTAATTTAATGATAATATTAATAATTATTTATATATGAAATTAAATTAAGTATAAACTGAAATATTTTGAGATTATATTTGAATTACTTAGGAAATTTAATTTTTAGTAAAACATTCGCATTTATTTCCTCGAGGACTGAGTGAAATTATTAGTCGTCATAACGTTGAAGAATTACATGTAACATTAACTCAAGGTTTATGGAGATACAAAAATTGGGGATACCCATTTTATGATGCTGGTCCAGGTGCTGAAGTTACAGCTTGGTTTAATGAAAATGTTCAAAAGTAAGGTCTTTGAATTATTTAAATTACTTCAAAGTATAAGTAATGAAAAATTATTTATATAATATATTCTTATTAATTTTAATATTATTACAGTGTTTGATACAGATTCTAGAATTTCTTTTTAAGTCATATTAGACATATTAAACATTTCAAATGAAGTATTTTGTGGTATGGGTTTTATTTTATTATAAAAAATTATTAAAGTTATTTATTTATTATCATAGCGTGGATAATGAATGGAAAGGACTTACAAATGCTTTGGCTGGTCTTTTGTGTGCATCATTAAATTTTGTAGATTCTACAAATAGTTTATCTCCTGAATTCAGCTTTAGACCTACTGGTGCTAATAAAAAATTACCCAATTCCACTTATCTAAGATATGCTTCATTACCTAGAGAAACAGTTTGTACAGAAAACTTGACTCCATTCAAAAAACTGCTGCCCTGTGACTCAAAAGTAATAATATACGATATTATAATTTATTATAACTGTTGAAGATATTATAACAATTATTAAATAATGGAATATAATTAAATATTAACAATTATTATTTTAGAGGGGCTTAGCAATGATGCTTATATCAGTACCAATCCATAATACCAACTATCACTCTCTTGGTATTCACTTCCGTACAGTATGTCGTAATCAAGAATGTACAAGAGTGTCTTTGGAGCTTCGTCAGACTGTTTCCCTTATTTACGACACAATGTTACACGAAATACAGGTATAATATATTTATAACTAATAAGGGAATAAATATTCAGACAAATATTTACCATAATCATAACTTAAGATTTTTCATAAATAAAATAGAAACTTTATTTCTAATGTATTGAAATATAAATCAAAAACAAATATTATTTTAGAACTGGTCCTTCCCAAGGTTTTTTGACTCTGGTTTAAGTGGTGCTTGTCCTTTAGCAACTTTAAGCAATATTTATGTTGATATAAGCAGCAACAATACTGTACATACTTATGAATTAACACCTCCCCCCACAATGGAAACTACAAGCTATAGAGGTGGACAAAAAAATAGAATAGCTGTATACGATGTAAGATCTCATACCAAAGATGGAATATTTACAATAACATGTACATATAAAAAGAAGACAATGGCAAGTGTGAGTTATCCTTCCATATTGTATGCAAACAGGTATATAGTAGGTAAGTTCAATTTATTAAAGTATTATTAAAAGTATTATTAAAATAAATTTATGTTGTTACAGATTTATTATAAGTAAATTATAGTATAAGTAAATATAATCATATTATTACTATGTAAATTGATTTTAAGCATTTTTCATTTGCTTGGCAGTGAATTACAAAGTGAATAATTATAATCTCATCAATAATCAATTACATCTAAGTTTACATGAAATAATAAAAGTATTGTTCGAATATATATAAAATGTTAAAAATTTGTTTAAGGGTATGGACAAGAAAGAGGTAGTTTAGTAACAAAATTACATAACAATCACTGGAAACCATTGGATGTAGTACTTTTAGAAAATATTCCTTGGTATTTACCAATGTACTTACATACAATGAAAATAACAAATAACAACAAAGAAATTCAGCCTAGTGAGTACATGAAATTTGAATTAAGTATAGACAATATATAAAAAATATTATAAAATATATACTCATAAAATTTAATACTCTTTTTACAGTTGTTAAACGATACATTCCTGCCAGGGATCGTGAAAGACCTCATTACCTCGAATTAATCTTGCGATTACCTGCTCATTCCATTACCAAGTTTTCCATTGAAATAGATTATTCATTTTTAAAATGGCAAGAATATCCACCAGATGCCAATCACGGTTTTTATATAGCTCCTGTTGTGATAACAGCGTCTCTTCCTATTGCTCGAAATTATACAGCTTTACCCATAGACGGCAGTACTATTACATCAGTGTACGTATACTTTTATTTTTATCATAATTTATTCAAATATTTTCAAATTTTATTTTTAAAACTTCATAAACTTTGTTTAAAAGATTATAAAGTAATGATGTTGTTTTTATAAACGTTAATCATTTAAGGTTTTAATGTTATTATTATTTATTGATAGATTCAATGCTTCACGAGAGGGCTACATTGTAGAAATACGAACAGAGGCTCTTCTGATAAGTCTTCCAACACCTGATTTCAGTATGCCATATAATGTGTTATGTCTGACTTGTACCGGGGTTGCAATTGTTTTCGGACCATTAAGTAACATAACATCCAAAAGATTAGTATTAAAACGACAAAGTCCAAATTTAATATCCAAAATAATTTCCTTTGTTAAAAGTAAATTCGATAAGCGAAAAGGGGAGAAAGAAAAGGCTGATTAACCTGTATTTCGAAAGATAAATTTTTTATCGTAAAATGATGCCTAATAAAATTTATAACAATTGTATGAGATTTCATTTTAAATTTTATTGCACAAATTAAACGTTTCTGATATATGTTCATTTGTCAAAATAGTATGCTTTCATCAGTTATTAAAATATAAAAACATTTACACATGGTGTTATTCTTTTTAATTTCTTATTTGTCATTTTTTTTATTTTTACCAAACAGAACATTTTTTTGCGGGGTTCATTGGAGAACCCAGGGGACATTTAAAAACTTGGGAAAACTCTTTGAAATTAGATAATGAGCCAATTACTCGATATTTGCCAGGAGAATGCACGGCAGTTTGTAATCTGTTCCTTGTGGCTTCAGGACGTAACGAACCACACCATACTTGTGCAAAATTCAAGAAAAATAATTGCTTGCTTGTCGCATTTATCCCAGGTAGTGTCTCCTCCGAATCTCCATTTTCATTCAGCCATTTTTCATATGCCTTAATATATATGTATATATAAATAATAATTAAATACGATGAATTATATAAATTTAATTCTCTATATTTAAATAATGGAAAGATTTTAATCAGTTTGGAACTTACATTATATGCTTGTTTTATTCCTCCATTATCTGCAATATTTTCACCCTGGGTATTTGTTCCGTCAACTTGCATCTTTACTTCGGTAACGATATAACGATTGTATTGATCTAAAGTATTATATCAAAAGGATATATACAATTATTCATCTACAAAGACTAGTCAATTGATTTTAGTTTAGAACAAATATGTTTAATATACAAATTTAAAATTGAATTTAATTAATTAACATAATTAAAATCATTCAAGATGTATTTACAATTCCATGATTTGTAATTTTATTGTAATAATTATTTAACGCTATATTGTCCTAATTAATATACCTATAAGACATTCAGCTCTTTCTTGAAATCCTTTCGTAGCTTTATCTTTCCACCAACGATTCAGATTTCCGTTTTTATCAAACAAGCGCCCTTTATTATCAAAACCGTGAGTTATCTCATGACCAATAACAACACCTATTCCTCCATAATTCAAACTCTTTGGATAGTACTTGTGATAAAACGGTGGTTGCAGTATACCAGCAGGAAAAACTACAAAAGTTTTCCACAAATATTAAATTTTTGTTTAATTTATTACCAATAATTATACCAATAAAATAACAAAAAAAAAATACTACGCAATATAAACAATATTTTTTAACACTCTTTGTCATATAAGTGCTTACTAATTTGGTTTTTAAAACGACTATAATACGCATTAACAACGGCTGGTGCCGTATTCCATAGAGTTTTATTAACTGGAGTCCCGAGTCGATTTTGTTCAACTTTTGTCAGGTACCGTAAAACGTTAAGTGTGTTTTCAAAATATAAATCTGGGTGAATATCGACCTAAAATTAAGATTAAAACTACCTTTTGGTAAATTTTTATCAGTTTTCAAATAATGAAGGATATCAATTCATTATTAAATTAAACCGCCAAATAAGATATCGTATTAAATAAATACTACTTACATCTTCATAACACTCGTTCAGTTGTTTATGGTCCAATATATAATCTGGGTACCCTATTCTTAATAACATTGCGTCAACTTTTTCTATTGCTAACTGCTTTGTTTCGTCATCAATCCAGCAGGTTTTATTTAATATTTCTCGAAATGCCTGTTGTAACTCTTGAGTCATCGTTAAAGTCTAATATCAAAGATTTTTAGATATAAAATATTTATTACAACAACAAAAACATGTTTTTCTTCAATAACTGAGCTTACGTCATTTTTACTGTTTTCATCAAAATAATTTCTAACAAACAGTGATCCAACAGCCATACCCAAGTTAGCGCTAACTTGAGATACACATATTTTCCACCTTGGCGGGGCTTGTTCCCTTCCGAATAGCGTATAATAGAACTTTTGCTTTACTTCTTGAAAACGTTCGTCTAAATTATTAACTCTAAGTCGTACAAATCGCCATAAAATGTAGTTAGAAATAATCCTATTGTCAAAATTAACATTTCTTTAAGACGTGATACCATATAGTTTAGTTTCATTAAACGGTGCAGCATTTTATAATTCTACCTTGGTTCTGTATTTTCAAGTAGATTAACCAAGCTTTGAATATACTTAAACGCATAAATAATAACTGGTTCGCTAGTCTTAATTTCGCGGTCTAAAACTATCATTAAGTAACGTTGCCAGTCTACTTCCGGAATTTGACTTTGTAATTCATCAAGGGTCATTCTTTGATAGAGCTTAGTTACATTTCGCCTTTCTTCTGTTGGTGAAGTTATCTAAAGATAATACAAATTGTAAAAAATAATTAATTCCTCGAGAAGTTACTTAAAATTAAACATAACAATATACATTAGCTAACTGTGCTTCAAATTCAATTATCTCATTGGCATGTAAAATACTTCTTTCTGTAGATGAACCCAATAATGTTACAATTTTTATAAAATACGTTTTATAAGCTTCAAGGTACAATTTATACGACGACTGTAGAAAATAATCTCTCGTTGGTAATCCAAGAGATGTTTGATCAAACTAAAAAAGTCAAATTTTAACACTCGATGATACTTTACTGCAAAGTAATATTCAAATTTCTAATATGTTACCTGAATAACATATTGATCGCTATTTATAATATCAGGACCAATCCATTCTGAAATTAATACATTATTATTATAAAGCCGCAACTGAGCTATTAATACGAGCCAATCAAATGTTTCTGGATCCCAATCTGGATCTAAGATGGGCCAACCTCCTAAATCAATTAATAGTTCTAATAACGGCTTTTCCCTTCGTTCTTCCAAGATCTCTAAGAAAAAAAAGTAACGAGTTTTTCATTAAAGTAAGCTTTACAACGTACATATTTAATTGAAAATAAAATCAAATAAAAAGGAAACGCAATAACAATTTCATAATTTCATTTACAAAAGCAAGATACTTAGGAACAAACCAATAAAAAATAAACCAACCCTGATTCATGCAACTTTGGTAAAGATTCTTAGCTTTTATAATAGCATTGTCTTGTAAAATTCTTGAATTTCGATTGATTGGCTCTTCCAACAATTCTTTCAAAACTACATCCAAAGACTCTCGCAACATTTCAAAAGTATCATAACCAACTTTGTCTTTTGGAATTGGATTATGTTTAGCCCAGTTACCGCAAGCGTATTGGTAAAAATCTTCACAAGGGTTCGCAGTCTTATCCATATATTTTAGCATCATTTTTGCTAAAATCAATAGTTGAGAACTATAAACTATTATAAATGAAGTGTACATAAAAATAATATTTTTTTTATTTAATTTAAATTTACATTTAAAATAAAATGTAAAAAATATTTATATATGTACAATTATAGATGCCAGTGTCTTAATATAACAATTTTTTAGAATGATACCCTGTTGCTTCCGGATGCTATTTTTATTGCTTTCTCCTTTCCAAAAAGAAGAAAATTCTGGATATTCCTCGGTTTCAGTGTCATCGGTTGATATCCAAGCTTCGTTTTGTAACAAAATTTCAGACTTTTCTTCACTTTCACACGGATTTTGCGGAAAAATGTCATCTTCTTCCCCCCCTTTGTGCCAAGTTTCTTCATTATCATTAAAATTATTTGTAACTGTCTTAGCATTATCGGTTACTTCATCTTCTCTACAAACAGGTTTTACGAAATCAGACCTTACTTTTTTTTTATTGAAAGCATTTTTCATTGGAAACTTAAGTAAATTTAAATTTACAGTGATTGTTCATTTCATTCTTTTAATACTAATACTGACTCTAAATCATTCAAATAATCACTTTCTTCGTCGTACACTCCAAATTCGGTCGACTCTTCATAAATAGTTTCATGTGAATCGTCGTAATCATTTCCAACGTCAAATTCTGAATCATTTCTATTCGCCTAATTACAAAACGTAATGCTTTGGATGTATAACATAAACTTTCAAAGTAATAAACAATTCAAAGTTACAAGAATTCATTTATTTTAAAATAAGTTTATTAAAGAAACGTCTAGTGTTTGAATTAAGTAACAAATGGTTTGAGGAAACAGTAATTGACGCTATTAATCATTAAGATTTTTAATTATAAAAGCATGTGTACTACCAGAGAAATTTACTTGCAATTCTTGTAGAACATCGAGATAATCCTTATCAATGTTACGTTTTCTGAATCCCCGAGACTCGTCTTCATCAAACGAAGTTTCCAAGTTGGAATCATACGACGTCATTCGGGGATGATAAGGGACATTGTTACTTGTCAAACTTGAAACAGTGTTGTCCTAGCAATGACACAGTCATGGAAGTAGAATATTATTAAAATAGCTTTATGGTATTACTTAATTATCGAAAAAGCAATGAAGGTGGAGATAATTTCGAATAATTATAACAAGGGAAACTGAACTATTCAGCGGACGTACCATGTCTAAAAATCTTTTTTGTCTCTGGACATTTTGCATTGATTCGTATGCATCTGTGGGCACAAAACTCATATCTCTATTTGAAATCGGTACTTTGCTCTCGGTTTGTAATTCGTCCATAGCTGTGAAAATAATTGACGCATTCCATTTACAGTGCGTAACACTCGGAGTTTGATTCTATGACACGAACAAAATAAATCACTTACAAATGAATCTTTGATGATCAATAATTCCTTCGGGTCTGTTAGCTCCATCGCCCTGCGCTGATTGCAATACATTTCTGCCGCTGATGTTTGTTCGAGACAGTACAATGAATATAATCATTATAGGCAATATTATCGTTGGTATCAAAAGCATGTATCTTATTCTTGCTCTCCATATATCATTTCCACCCATACACCATCTAAGAATGTATCTTCTTTTTACTCTTTTTTCGTAAGGAAGTTATCATTAATTCTTCAGTATTTTTGTCGTATTGACGTAAAAAATGCTAGTTCGTCAGAGCTAACATATTGTTTGTAATATCGTTTAAAATACATTACAATTCTTTGTTATTTCAACTTGTATTATCAATTATAGATATAACCTTTTTTATTATTAGAATAACATGCGTTAAACTACTGTAATCCAGTTATAATGTGAAATTTGTATCAAATAAATGTCTGTTATTCTCATTTCAATGCAACATTCAATTACTGGTACAGGTTCATTCGTTGAAACATGTATCCCATTTCATAATTTATTTTATAATTTATTTGAACTAAAAAATTGCTTGTACATTTATAAAATATACTTAACATGCTAATGTTTGAAATGTAAAAGTAATATATTTATATATAGAAGATAAAAGTCTGGATACCGATTTCAGCATCTTATATCTGAAAATCCCCATTTTATATTTATAAATAAATTATTATTTATAATTCTAAATCAATGTAATGAAAATAAAAGGCTAATTATCATTTTTTGTAATGCATTTTAAAGTTTGTTCTAAAATTAAATATTTTGTTTTACAATAAACTTTTAATATTTACAGTGATAATGTAAGTAAAAATTAAAAGTATTTTGTACATTATAATCGAATATAATTTGAAAAGATACATTTGCATTTCAATTTCAATCAAAACAAAACAATGTAACATTGTATTTGTTTCAGAGACAAAGTTGTAAATCAATTTATCTAATCTTAACTGATATTACCGCATAAAAACTTTAATTTTCAAGCAAATTGTTTTAACTTATACTCTAGAGTATAAACATTTATAGTTAAACTCAACAACCATTAACAACATAGTGTATAACAATCTGATAATACTGGAAAAGTTATTGCCATCCATAAAAACCAATGTAATTTTAACCACACGAGATTAAATGCACAATCAATACGAGAAATATATATTAAAACTTACTATAATACATACTGATTCTGTAATGAAATTTCCAAAGTACAAATGAATATTACACAAATTATTAACTAATGGCGTGTACAATAATTTTTACATTTAATACTTCAATCTACTATTTCACATAATAAACAATGTTATTTGGCAACTTTATTCTTTAAAACAGTTTAATATACTTACGAAGAAAATGTCAATAACTTTTCATTATTTTTGTTTCGTGTTCGTACAGTTTCTAGGTGTTTACATCTTAAAAATGAAATGCATCTCTTCACTCTAACAATATCACTGCAAAATTGTACACTCCAAAGGAAGGGACAAATTTTTACGCACTTCAATCTGCCAGAATCCTTATTGACAGCCAGTCTACAAGAAGAGCAGAGAACTCCTTCCAGACAATCATCGTCGCTGAACTGACTCGAACGATCCGCGTCCCTCTTCATTTCTATCACAAAACAATGCAGTTTCGTAAAAAAAAATAATCAAAAACATACAAATGGACGTCGACTGATCCAGTGCAACTGAAACGATACCGTCACATCGCGTGCAAGCGCGAACCGTCGAACCATGAAACTAATTGCAAACGAATAAACGGCCGATTAACAATGGCAACAAAATCATTCAGTGGACATAGTAGAAGCCCGCACAGCCAAGGATGATCACGTCGCGCGATATAAAACGTCAGATTTTCTGTAGAGCATTATTGCTGGTGCCGTTCGCTAAACTGCAGGGGAATTTGTGTTACGCAACGACGCACTCTTTACGTTTCAGGATCGGCATTGAAAGCGTACCCTCAAATTGCGGCTTTTATTATACAAATTACCCGTCGCTCTGCTCCAATTTCTACACGCGTCATTACACTACTTTGTCATCTTTTTTATTTCAAATCAATGCTTATTGGCACATTCACGTGCCGCGCATACAACGCGAGTGCCATGAGGCGCGGTGCTTTTATTTCCCCTTTGTTCACTTTTATGCGTTTCCGCGGACACTTACCGTGTTAATGAGCAAAGTTGAATGAATGGCAAGTTTTGGAAAACGCGGATCAATTTGGCACCCAACCAAACGTCAATTAAATCAATTGACCGTTGCGTACGGTCCCGAGGAAACCAACTGATCGTTGGCTGTCTATGATAGATCTGAATGTCAATCTGCGCGATTCGAGGTAGTGCCGAGGGAAGGAACGGAATTAATCTATTGTGTGAGCAGCACAGGCTCAATGTGATTGTCATTAATTGGCAAGTTCACGTTCGCACGTATTCGCTATTACAGGATGTCACAAAATTCATATTAATTATCATTATTCTCAAAGAGCACACTTCAGAAGTAACACGCGGCTTTGCGTCTTTTGGTACGCTTCGGGCGCCAAGACAAAGGAAATTACGTGATACGAAAATAATTGAAATCTCTTCTCAATTTGTGATATCAAATGTACGTTATTTAAACGTTTACACTAAAATACTTTTCAACTGTGCGATTCAGATATTATTCGAAATTGGAGAATTTTATTAATAAAATTCAGTCGTTGCGACGATTTTTAATAATAACTCGGGTATATGAGTGCATGTGTAGTATTTCTCATAATATCATATGGTACGTTTTAAACGAATATTAGAAAAATATGTTACAAAGGAATTGAACCCGATACTTCACAATTACCAGTTATGCGCTTGCTTGATCACAACAATTATAAGGTTTATTATAACTATGCATATGTTACGCATCAGAGTTATTATAAAATATCAGTATAATACAGAGATACATTAAGATAAAATGAAATTTAAATGACAATGATGATTAATAGAAATAAATGATTAACATTTATTTAACAAAATTGTTATATTTGACAGAAACAAAACATTAACTAAAAATATACAATAATAAACAAAAAGAATAAATGTAAAAATTAAGTAAATTTTCTGATATGACTTTCACAGAAGACAGAATAGTAATAATTTTATAACATTCAATATTCTAAGACACTATTATTCAGTTTGCGCGGTACTTAGAACATATATGTATATATTGAAACAACGCCCACATATACGCTGAAAATTAGAGCTATTTAGCAAGCTTATCACTATTCATCAATCGACCTTAATAATCAATCACTCCTTGATACATTTAACCATATACGCATAAATCAATATTAATCACAAAATGACCATGAAATTTTTGACACTGATCTTAATTATTAACCACGAGTTTGGACTACTAATATTCAGCACTTATTCATTTTTATATTCCAGGCGAATTAAGAAATCTTTGCTTTTTTTATTGATATTAAATGTTGAATTTCCTTTTAGAATAATGACAATCTCTTTTAATTTTTACATCAATTATTTTCGTTTCTTTATTTTATTAATTATGGACTATTAATCATCTTATTTTCTTTTCTTCGACTTGATTTGTTTATTACATTAAAATAATTTTATAGTAGATATTGATATAAAACAATTTACAAAGTATTATATTCTTCAATTGTACAAATAAATAACTTTTTTGGTTTTTACTGCAGTTATTCATGTCGTTACATGAATGTATTTTATATAAAAGCATTATGACATGAATTTATTTTTAAATCAATATAAACTCTTAACTATAACGCACAAACAATTTACAGAAAAAAAGAATGATTAGCGCAGTCAAATGAATTATTGTCGCAGGATTAATTGAAAAAATTACTCCACATTTATGTTTGATATAAAATCATAATTTTCAATTCGCTTAATAAGTAGAAAATGATGCTATGTAATAATTGACACTTTTAATACAATTTTTTATATCAGGCAATGTATACTGTGTAGTAAAAATACAAGTAAAAGGATTTTTTTTGTTCGTTTTAATTTAAAATAACTCATTTTTATGATTTAATTATATATCGAGAAAAAAATTGATATTACCGAAATTTGTCTAATGTTAATATGTGTATTATGGCTTAAAAAGTTCATTATAAATTTTTAACTATAATTAATTACTTTTTCAAAATGATCAAATTACTAAAGTTAATGTTTACTTTAAAGCAAATTTTTTTATTTCTAAAAAATCTCCAATATATATATATATATAGATATCTATATATTAATTTAAAATTGTTCATTTTCATTTCATAGTCTACATTATAAATGAATAATTGTTTTCAAAACAAGTTATAGTTTTAAAGCATTTTTAACAGTGTATAATATAAAAAATTATTTAACAATTCTATTTATAGTTGCTATGTAACAAATAAACTATTAATTCTTAAACTAAAGTGCGACACAACAATTTAAAAGCAAAGTTATTGACATTTAACTTTGAAGAAAGAATTAAACATTTTTCAAAATTTTGTACTAGTAATGTTATAAATATAATCACTCACTTCGCTGTTTGCATTCAACATCTTCAAACAGAATTCTCTGTATAAACATCCAATTTGAACAGTCATATTTATCAGGCATGTAATTCAATTGATCAACGGCATTTCCAAACATTTCTCAGTCACTGAAGTTCAATTCGAAGTTTATCAAATCCAAGGTAGTCGAAAGTAGTTGAAGACAATACCAAGGAGTTTGACTTTGCGTCTGTAAAACAAATCAATGATTCATAATTCTCATTAATAACGAAAGAAAGTAAAACAACAATGCGCGAGTGAGGCAAATAAAAATGCACGAGATTTTAATTAATAAAAACAAAAAGAATGATCAAAGCACCAGAAAAAAAGCTTGAAAGAATACGCTTAATGAGGGAGTGAATATTATTAAGAAAGGAAATTGCAAAGCTATTTACACAGATTGCTCACCATTTTATAAACTTCTCTCCTTAGGTTATAAAAAAAATAATATACACAAAATTGTTCGCACGAAAATGATTTCAAGTAAACCAATAAATCCAAACATGAAACAAGAAATCATAATTTTATTATCAAAAGCGCAAGGTTGCACAATTTAAAACAGCTACGTATTTATGTACTTACATAAAATTATTATACCCCATTGCTTCCTTCGTTCATTGTATATACGATTTCTTTGATTAATTATTACTTATACAATGATGTATACTTTATATAAATATAAATTATTCATCAAATGTTGATGATACAGTTTGTTTATATTAGTAAATAAAATAATCAAATTCTGACATAACGAATGGTTTATGTATTTGACGTTTTATTGGCATGAAGTTTCACTTCAAGTATTTTAATGGCAACATTTATGTACTATACACATAAACGAAGATATTGATACGTTCTTCGCACGAAAGAGCTATAATTATTAAATTAAAACTAGTAATATAATGTTCCCTTATAAAATCGAAATAAAAACAATTGAAGGAAGATAAAGTCTTTTATGAATATACAATCGTCGTCGTAGATACTTACTGCAATCAATTATTACAAGTTTTAAAATTATTTAATTCAGTTCCTTTTATATAGCTTCTATTCCAATCAATTTATTTAACCCTCTCTCCCACTCGAAAAGCCTTTGTAATTGTTTTACGCGGAAACCTGTGTAAATTCTAATTTGTTCTCGCAGTTTACAAGTTACAATAATAAATAAAACATTGCACTGGCTTTTACAAAGAATGTCGATTTTTAAAAAAGTACTTTGTTTCAAATAGTAAATAATTAAATTACTTTTTCACGGCTATTGTGATAGTATAAATGTCTCGAAAATGCGAGTGACTTAAACTTAATATGATAAAATGTTTGAAATTGTGAAAGTCTATTTTGTATTTTGCAAATAATATACAATTTTAAATTCATATTAATAAGATATTTTTTAAAATAAGTACTATGTTATTTTATTTGTTACAGGCAAATATCAATGTGTAGAAAGGGTTAACATTAATTATTAAGTTTAAGAATAAAATGTTTATGCTTTAATTGTAATTGATTCCAAGAAATATCTACAAAATGCATAAACTGGAACAAATTTTATGATAATGTTGCGTTTACTTTTGTACAGTGATATATTATTTCAGTTCTTACAAAATGTTATAAGACATGGGAGTGTGCTTTCGGTTTCACTAAACATTCGGTCAATCCTTTGAAGACAGTCGATTCTTATTTTAATTGTTTTCATGAGGTTCATTAGAGCTTGTAAATGTTCCTCCGTAAATATCGTTAGTACATCAACATCGGTTACCTTAAAATTACGCGTATTCATATGAAAATTGTATTACCTCAAAAATTTTGACGCTTTCGTTTTGTATGTCATTTTATCAAAATTCCACTAAGAAATATATATTTATATATATGTATAATATTTATAAAGTCTTTTTGTTTCACTTGCGGAGTTTCAGTTCATCGCTGCTGGTACCATTTGAAAATCTGAGTGAGGGAAAACTCGGCTTTTGGTCTGGATCACTGATTTTACGTATCTTGATTTTACAATGCATAGTTTCACTTGTGCAAGAAATGATACTCCAAAATGTCTTCTTCGTCTGGAAAATAAACATTACAATTAATTAATATATAATTTACTAATCACATTTAAAGTACATTTACTTTTGTTTCTTATTACAAAATTTCTTATTTCTTCTTATTACAATTTATATTATTTACAATAAAATAGAATACCATTTAAAGGTCTATAATAAAAATCATTTAATATCATAATATTCCAAGCATGAACTAGATATGTTATATGAAATTTGTAAATTAATTTGTTTCAGTTGTGTTTATTACTCGCATTTGTTGATTATACATCATATTATCAATACAGAAACAATATTTTCAACAATATAATGCTAAAGAAATCTTAGTCCTGGAATATTATTTATATGAAAAATGTAACATTCTATATTTAATATCAGAATATTATTAAACAACACACTTTCAAATGTTTTAAATAAAAATTGTTATTTAATGAAAATATTTGAATAAAATATTAATTTTATAAACAGCTGTTTATCATATTCATTTCTTTAAAGTATTACTAACCTACCTCTTATTATTGATAAATTAACACGGACACTAAAAACAAATCTTAAATATTTTTCTGATGGCAATTAGAACATTGTATGAGAATAACTATAGTAAATTATTAGATTATTATACAGGAGAATTTTTCTCTAATGTACAAACATTTTTTTATATTAATATGTTATTATTTTATTTATACCAATATACATTTCGTTTTAATATACTTATTGAAAATCTTATAAAAATTCTTTTTAGAAAACATGTAAGTTAAGTATACGTAAATTATGCATATGAGAATACAAATAATTACATATTCAGTCGATGTCTACAGTAATAAAATATATAGATGATAAAAATGAATGTGACAAGCTGATCACGATGCAAATGTGAGCATAATCATGGTATAATAAATAAAATTTGTGTCTTATAAACATGAGATATATAAGCAAGTACTTACAGGTATCATCTCTGGAGTTGTCCAAATCGCTAGTTTGCGTCTGACATTCCTCTTGTGTGCGACGCCCTGCGTTCGCCACCGATGCAGCAAGGCACAAAAATTGGTTTTGTTATACGAATTTCGTTTCAAAATCATTCTCTTGTGTCCAAAAAAATGGTGCTCGCAAAGCAAAAATAGGTGTCGGAAAATGAGATCAAGTCACACATTGCATTTCGTCTGGCGAGGACAATAAAGAAAGTGCACATTCGACGTTCACGAATCTTAAAATGCCATGAAACACAATACACGACTGACACTATTCAAATGAAATGGTTTTTTTTAATGTTGAAATTTTAAGTTCCGTAAACATCTATCCACAAGCTATTTCATAATATAAAATGTAATTATATTTTTACAGCCTGGTATACTGATGACAAAATGATGGTGACAGTGATATAATAATGAAGAAATATACTTAATAATGATAAACATAATAATAATAAATGTGTAATGATATTTGTAACGATGCTGAAGACGACAGTGACGACGAATTCTGACGACAATATATGATTTAGTTCGTAAGTGATTTGGGTTTGTTTAATATAGTGCATTCTTCATTTGACGCAGTCGGTGTGCTTTATATACATAATTTGGAAACCCAAAGAATTTGATTAATCGAGCTATTGAGACATTTGTTGTAACTAAAGTTTTTAGTACAGTAAAAGTTGTATATTTCATTAAGTCTATGAAACGAAATTTCGGTATTCATTTCTTAAGCGTAGTTTTGCTCGCGGCGCTACACAATTTTTGTTATAAAATACTTGGTTTTATTAAATAAAATAAATCGTTTTTAAACAATTAGGAAAATAACTATCTGTAACATACAATGAATATTTGCCAGAGTGGTATATAAATGTCATATTTGATAATAATATTGTTTTTTTAAATATACAATATCATTTCATTCATTAAATATATTGCAAAAATTATTAATAAATATAATTTCAATAACTATATAAAACATTATCGTGTTAATTGACTTAAGTACATTATATATATTATACAAGTACAAATTACAGAAAATATAATATTTACATAAATTAAATTTAATAACAAACAACTATAAAATTTAATAAATCGAATAGTATTAGGTTATTATTAGAAGTTAAAATAAAGATTACCGATTAAAAAATTATTATGGAATTATAAAAATGAATTAAAATATAATTTATATGTTTATATAAACAATTCATATTATTAATATGATTTGCCTTCATAATATTAATCATTTCTTTTTGTAATTTAAGTTTTACCCTTTAGGTATCAATATATTTAGAATTTATAACATTATTGTTTCAATACAAATTGAAGCAATTTATGTTAATGTTCCATTAACATAAAATATAAAAGTACGACACCTTCGAATACTCCGAACATTTCAAAATATTTGAATTTTATTCAATAGTAATTACTTATCCTTTAAAATGTTCATAAATTTCCATATTATGAAGGCTTGAAATGTCACTTGTTATATAATCATATTATAGTATTGTTAGCCTTAAATTTATAGAAAACTATAACAAATTTCATATTACAATTTTTGTGTAAAATATTTCATGAATTATATAAAATTCAATTCCTAAGTTATTAAATATTCATTAAAATTGAAAATAGAAAAAAAAACAATTGAATGAAATTGTTATAAATATTTAACATAATATCATGGGTTTTTGATCACATTTTGCTGCAAAATAAGTCATCAATAATATTTTATCAATATTATTCATCAAAAATAACATTGTTACTACTCTGACTATTACACAAATATATAAAATATTTTTCGGGCGAATCGCAAACAACGGAACAAGAGAGATAATCGTCCAACGTCGTTCGCACGGTAACATCGTACATCGAGTGTCTTCCGACAGATAAAAAAATCTAACTCACCACGACACAAAAATACAAAAAGTAATAACAAATAATATCTAAATGTACTTCGTATATAAATATCTCATGCAATACACGTATATATATTAGCAAAAGTTTAACGAAAAACACTCGTATACAGTGAAATTAAATGCGCGTTAGTTATCTCTGCTTTTAAGTCTTTGAGCTCGGTATTATTGCTTTTGTATTTTCATCCTTTCTAAAAAGATTCTTAAATGGCACATTTAAGTTTGTAAGATAGCAATAATATTAATAATATTAATATTAATTAATAATATAATATTTACACAATAATTTGTTTAACGAGTTATAATGATGATGTCTATTAACGACAGAGAATAATATTTGATCAACAACGTTTCTTTGATTTGACAAGTTCTATGTATGTGTGTGTATTTAATGCGTACACATGTGTGTGCGTTATTATTAAGTATATAATCTTTTTATATACGTTGTTTCTGGGTTATTGAACGACTGATTTGTTGACATATCGCGATATTTGTTAACTGTACTTATTCATTTGCGATTCGCGTCAGTATCAAAAATGAATCGTTCTTTTATTCAAAGTGTTTTATTTTTTATATATATTCCGTGGTATTTTAAAGAAATAGTTGTCCCATTGTCGAAGATAGTCCTAAAACGCAATTAATGGAAGAAAATTAATTATGCAGAAATATGCTCCTGGTGTAAAAATTAAAGAAACAAAAAATTATTTTAATTATGTAATAATGATTATGATAGTGTTTTTTTTCTTCTTTTAACGATAGGCGAATATACTGTAACATGCATTGAATTCGAGGAGGCCTTTGCATCACTCGCCACTGAATCACTACAATAAATCGTGTTATTTACATTAAACATGCTTGTGCTCCGGTGCTTATAGTTGAAACCATTCCGGATACAACGGATTCAGCGTTATTAATTGAACGTGCAGTGAGCTTGTATGACAACTGCTCTCTAATTGTGCGTAATGTTGCGCTATAAAATTTGTACTTTACATCTAAATATATATTTTCAAAATACTACTCATATTTATTGCTTAATCATTTAATTTAAAATTATATCTCAAGGCTTTATTTTAAAGCAAATGAAAAATTTTAATTTTATATGACATTGAAAAATTTTACTAAATTATTAAACACATAATTTTTATATAAGTTTTGTTATATAATTTAAGTTTATATTTACTAACATAAAAGTACAAAATATACAGCAAACATTGCTTGTTATATTTATCACGCGTCTCATGCAAATATTCGAAGATACGAATAAAGATATTTTTCGTTTTAAATAAATTTTTACAAAGAAGGAATGCAACGTTGACTTGACATGAAAATGACGCAAATGGTTTTATTCTATTCGATTATTGTTGGAGTGCATGTTTAATTTGTCATTTCAGTACCAATAAGTTTAAAGATATTGGTTACTATAATTTATGAAAACCGTTCGTCGAAATTCTCACGGCTTAGCAAAGCAAAACAGTACATAGTACCTTTCAAAATAGTTATTGATCACATTCAGTTGTCGCGTACTTAATGATGGACGCATCAAGAATATGATATCGATATAGTAAGTGTTGAAAATTAACCTTGATTTTGCCAATGCCTCAAACAATAAAGTTTTTAATTTGTTTAACTAAAATTAATATAAATAAGCCCTTTATTTAAAAATTAAACGATTAAAAAATATATACATATAAAAAATTCAACGGTTTTATTGCTCTCAAAAATTGCATCGGGGCAATGCTCAGTGTAATCGTCTACTATCGCTTTATTAAAAAAAAATTAATAAGTTATTGCCAAAGAAAAGCTGTGCGTTTGAGGCATTAAAGTGTATTGCTTAAACCTTCTTTGTTTCTAAAAAACAAATCAATAGTAACCAGACTATTTACAATAGGCAACATCTACATAACATCGACAAAATATTCACAAGGATTTCCCATCGCAATGCGAAATGACTGTCTACTACCAGATAGATCTTGTTGATTTTGTTGATTTCCCGATCCAGTTCCTGTCTGTACCGACTGTTCCGAACCGCTTGAACGACTACGGCTACCGTTGGATCTCTTGCCGTTGGAACCATTTCCATTTCCAGCTGGTTTATTAGGGATCGCTGGCACAGACGGCATGTGCAATTCCGATTCTGAAGCAGATGAACACGACTTCACATCATGAATCGGTTCTTTACATATACGTTCACTTCCGGCACTGCTACCACCTACAACGTTATTTAATTTCTTTTTCATATTCATAAGTATATTTGTTTCAAATAATTCAAACATTTTAATCAATCGTTTAATAAATCACGAATTTATGCTTTCCAACAATCTGCAATATTTACCTGAACTATGAACGCTTTCCTCTCGATGATAGCCATAAACTGTTGGTTCGTTAGTAAAATTAAATGGCATTGGACTGTACCCTGTCGCCGAATGCGGAGCATAAGTTCCAGAATAAGGCATGTCCCAAGCACTGGGAGGTGGCAAAGGTCCGACTGTGTCGCAATCAATTTTCATGTTGCTCATGGCCGAACACAAGTCACCAAATATGTAATAGCATTGCTCAGAGAATGTGATCTTGTTCACCGTATGCCTGATAAACCCTGCTTTAAGCATCAGCGACGCATATTTTCTAGCGTCGCGACGGTCAATAAATCCTTCGACATGCGTGTGAAGCCAATCAACTACATCTGCGCCAATAAATGCATTTGGAATAGTTATCTTCAACCACATACGATCACGAATCTCCAAACCCGAATCTGGTCGAGACATTGCACGAACAATAGTCGGCATATCAGTATTTATGGTTAAATGCAATTCTTCCAATGGGCCTGCAAAATGAAACATTATGTAAAATTATTCAAATTTAATCACCTAAATTATTATACTCAAATGGAAATGGACCAGCACTAAATTACCCAACATTCAAAAAATTGTATGGATCTTACGAACTTGAACCATTATTATAAAAGCAACTTTTTTAATAGAAATATATTTTGCTCTCGAAAATTTCTTTTAAATAGACTTATTTATTTATACGTAAACATAATTTAAAGTTGATTACGTGATATTTGTAACGTACGTTCAGTGTCCGGCAGAGTACTTGCAAGACTACTGGAAGTTGATGTTAAAGTTGTAGCACTTGGAGGACGAGCTGGAAAAGCTTCGCCCTGAATTGCGGCAGTGTGTGCAACCCAAGCACCTGGGTCAATTGGGCGAACTGGTTCTGTTCTTGGAATTGTAAAATAACCTTTTGGATTTGGATCCCAGCATTTTGCGACAACCAATTTAATTGGTCTAAAAATATAAAAAGAAGTTTTCTTTCAATATAATTATTAATCACGCTTAAATTTTTCAATTATAGTTCTTAAAAATAAGTTACCCTGGTTTCTGCACCACTTCACGTAATACCCTGACTGCTTCATCGTTAGACATGTTTTCAAAATTAATATCATTGACTTGAAGAATCATGTCACCTGGTTCTATTCGACCATCCAATGCAACCGCTCCCCTAAATATATAAATTTCGAATAAATATTAAAGCAAAAAAAAAACTAATTCTCATAACATTGAAATATTATAATATAAAACCATCGAATATTAAATATGTTAAAATTTATTGCCGTAAAAAAGTTACGATAAAGTTAAAGTTCTTCGGTGCATACCCTTTCATAATTGATCCAACATAAATGCCACCATCCCCTCCTTTATTGCTTTGCCCGACGATACTGATACCAAGAAAATTTACAGTATCCATATTTAGAGAAACTGTTATAATATTAAGAGACATAGTGCTGTCAGTAATACTGCTATATGATGATGTTCTGGACATTGGTGGCAATCTATGACGACGTCGCCTTTGCGGTCGACGACGATCTGTAAGATTAATAAAACATAAATGTTAAATAATTAATTATAAACAGATGCAACTATTTTTTATTATTTATATTATCACAGGTAAATCGTGTTGCTCTGTCTCAAACACTGCAACAAGAACAACGTGTATTGTATAATTTGTAATATTAGTGCTTATTGCACTTTCTTTACAAATTTATAACATTACCAGCTTACTTTATCAACGAATAATAAAACTTGGTAGATTGAATTTGATATATCTAATTTTTATATCAGTGGCACAAACAAGCTGTTCGTAAACAAAATTCAGAATCGTATTCAGCGTGAAAAAATACACATGGTAATTATATTATACATGTTATATCCCCTCCCTAACCATCGAAACAAGTTAGGGAGGGGAGGGGGAGGAGAAGTAAAAATTGTCAAAACACAGCACGATTAGCCTATCCTTAAACGTGTTAACATTATACATGTTAATTTTGTTAGTTTTGTTAATTTGTATAAAAATTCATGGCAGGTTGTACCTCAAAAGGCAGCATCCAAGGGTCAAAAAAAGGGTCAAACTCTCAAAGATACTATATAAACTCTGCTTGTTACAAACACATATTAATTATAAAACAAATGTTGTTTCATTTTTAATAATTACCCAAAGTAGCTCGATCCACTGCACTGCTCATATTTGTGTGTCGTCCAGTAGTTGAAGTAATGTGACTACTTGCATCGTCATCAGATTCCAAAAATGTTGTCGTTTCTAGGTCTGAACTCAGGATTGATGCAGTCTCATAACCATGCCCAGAACGATGTTTAGAATGTCCATTGATACGAAGTCCTACAAAATATGAAAATATTATTAAAATAATAAGAAATTATTAAATTCATTAAGTTAAACAGTTTTTGAAAAGAAAATTTAAACAGAAAAAATTTATTAAATTAAATTTTATCATCTGAATCGTATACTTGCCATTATATTTATTAAATTTTTCATATTTTTCAATGTGATGTCTGGAACTCTTATGCAAATGATGACCTTGTCTACTACTTATAATACTTTCAGTTTCAGTCAGTGTGTCATCATGGGAAAGAGGAAGAGGTGCTCGATTCGGGTGGCTTGGAGCTACATGATCAACGCGGTCGTGTTTTGCTTCTACGTGAGCAACTGAGTCTGTGCACTGAGAGACGCCATCTGATACATTACTGCCTTCTGCAGATACCAACTGAAAAATTACAATATTTTTATAAGAAATATATTCATAAATAACTATTATAATACTTTTTTAATTATTACGAATTATAAATAATATAAATGTTGTATATTTTATACAAATATACATGATAAAAGGTAAATATAAATGTTATTACCAAATTGTAAATTATATCATACAATTCGTTATTAAATATATACAAATAAATAAATAATTGTAAACTGACGTTTTGATTGAAAACTCATTTGTAAATTTTAAATAAGTTAGATGCTAATAGAAACTTACCCATGAGACCACCCTGCCATTAAAACATGGAAGATGTGCATCGTCATCTACAATTTCTTCTTTAACAACACTGTGAAACAAAATAGGAAATGATTGTTATAAATTTATGATAAAATACGTTTACAGTAATATCATTATAGAACATATTAATATACATGATAAAAAAAAACTGATTAATATCGAAAATTGACAGTAGTGTTAAAGTACCTAAAAACATATCAATGTCATTATGATATTATATTGTTATATTAATACTTCTTACTTGATATAAATAGATATCATTAAATTATTTTTAAACATACTTTAATAAAAAATTGTATCAAAGACACTATTTTAAAACCAATTAATAAAGTAAAATTTGTTCATATTTATTATTAATTATCTATTATATTTATACAATTAAATAAAATTCAATTTATGCACTTAATGAGTGTCAAATGATTGCCAAATGAGTGTCAAATTAATCTTATTGAATAAAATAATTATCTTGAACAAAAAAACTTAATCTTTTATGCTACACATTTGTAATTAAAAATTAAAATATGATTTCAACAACATGAAATTATTAAATTTACTTCATTAGCATTAATAAAATTTGTTGCTCTAACAATTTTAATAATTTTATACATCGCAAAATCTTTTCCATAACTATTTTAAAAGATCATTTTAGATTTATAAAATGTTATTTTATATAAATATATAATATTGAGTTATTATTATCTTCATCCAACCTTATTTTAAAGGTTTTTAAAAATGATTTTTAGAATGTTAACAATAATTTAATACAAAACTCATGTTCAATTATTCTAATGTTGATATAAATGTCTAAATTTTTCTACACAACAGTTTTTGTGCAAAAAAAATAATGATTTTGTTTCTATTTGACATGTTTAAACAGAAACTGACTTTGCCAATGCAAAACTATTGCTTCTAAACTGATACAACCTGTCATTTTTCACACATCATAAATTTAATCCTCTTTTATGAATTATCTGTACTATTTACAATTATTATCTTTTATAGTCGCCAATAAAGTAAATTTGTTATTGACTTGGAAAATATTTATCTCTCATAATTAACTAAAGCAATAAAATACAATACAAGATGTATTAGTGAATAAAATTAACAGACCATAATTTATTGAAAATCTGAAACAGAATGTGCAAATAAGCAATTGTATAATTTTGCCTTAAAATAAATATTATTTACAAATCTATACACTCTATCAGAGTGTAAATAAACTGGAGTGCTCAGTTTTAGTTGCTACTCCATAACTACAATTGTTCTTATGAATAAAATTAACATATAATGGGCAGCTTGCATGTCAGTTTATGATCCGAATATATGAGCACAATTCATATTAAATAAAATAAGCAAATTATTTTTATAAAGTAAAATGTGCAAACCCAACATAAATAGAAAAAGTTTAAATGAAATATACGTAAATGTATAATCTATACACTAATTAACAAATTACAGGAAAATAAATAATTAAATAAAAAACTAATCTATATAATTATAAATATTTTACAAAAATTGACAATACTAAATAAACTTTTAATAAAAAACAATATACATACATATATATATATATATATATATATATATAGATATATATATAAAAATAATAGCAATGTTATTATATGTAAACAAATACAGTCTCTAAAAATGATTCTCGACTGGAAAACTGATCTGAATAATGCGTATAAACAAATTCCATCACTAGCGCACGCACACCAACTGCATTAATTCCTGAAACACTCGACGCATACACACAAAAGTAACTTCTGATAGATGACCCCACCTCTGATCAGGGCAAGATTTCAAGACCTCAAACGAAAAGAATGAAAATAGCATATAACAATCAACCGCAAATCCGAGACACCCTTTAAATGAAAAACAACCCCTTTAACACTTATCTATATAAAATACCAACATACGGTCCTAATAATATAACAAAGATCCGCGATCACGCGACGAGAATCGCGGGGAGTGCACACAAATATCGTAGTCCGGCAAAACATAGCGAGTCAGCGGAGGACAAACGCGAATCTCAATGGGGTGATAAATGTTGTCGAGGTGTCAAACTATCCAACGACAAAACTTGACATCCCTGTAAAAAATGCCATTGAACGGAATAGAATGAAATTGAAATGAATAATATTGAGTTCGGTTTGGGAAGTTTTCGAAATTGAAAGTATTTTGATTTCATTGGACGAAATTCAGTTTACAGTACTTGTATTCCCCCGTGGAATCGAGAGCTATTAAATGTCAGAAACGGAATTGAATCGAAGAACTTTGAATATCACGAATAATAGAAAACGGCTGAATATCGGACGCGGGATTAAAATGGTAAAATCTAATGAAAATTATAAATTCATTCGACTGCTAAAACTTGCCATACCGAATTGAATATTCCCAATTTGAATATAATTCTGGGCCTTTTAATATGTACATTTTTTTACAGGGATACGTCACCGTCGACGGACTCCAACGAGACAGGTTAGGGAGGGGAGGGGGGGGAGGAGAAGTAAGAATTGTCAAAACACAGCACCATTAGCCTATCCTTAAACGTGTCGTACGCCGACGAAAGCTGGAATTCGAGGCTCTACGCGGATTCTCACGTTTGTTCGTTGAAAAGTTGGAGCGAGCATTAGACTCACCCAAAATCGTCGTCCATCGATTTGAAGAAATACTTGTAGTTGGGCCGATTGAGGACATTTTTGAAGTCGGCGAGGGTGACTCGCTCCGGCGAGATGTTGAGCTTGACCAGATACGGCGTCTCCTCGTCGTCGATGTGGTAAATTATTTTCGTCTCCTCCATCGCTTGGCCGGGACGTTATTTCGCGTCCATTAACGGGCGGCCCTGCGCGTATTTTCCACGGCTAACGAGAGAACGCACACACCGATGCGCGACAATATTCTTTTTAAAACCAATATGGCGAGTCGCGCTTCTTCAGCGCGACGAGAGAGAACTACTGGAGGCGCGGAACAGAGAGCGCGCGAAAGCGACCGAGATAGAGAGAGAGATGGAGAACGCGAGCGAAATGCCTAGAAGAGAGCCGTGTTGCGCGGTGGAGTTGACGTTTCGGAGGATGCGGCGACGGTTCGGTTTTTTTCTTTTTTTTATGTTTTTTTTTTTTTCTTTTTTCGTGCCTTTTATTCTTTGGTTTGCTGGTTTTTTT
>JABFPN010001812.1:0-26206 GCA_022817305.1 Leptoteleia sp. ZL-2020 | reverse complement strand
GGACCGGGCGATGAAGTAACTCTCATCGGACACAAATGTATATCTCGCTATATACACGGAAAAGTTGTCGCCATTGGATCGTTTGGATGTTCCGATTTTTTACAGAGCACAAACAACCCATACGTTTTGAATAACATTACAATATAACTCCCGACAATTTTCATTTTGCATCTTCCTGTTCCACGAATCAACGATTCTAACATCTAGGTGGGTGTTTATTATTCGTTATGGAACTGAAAAATGAAACGTTTTAAAAACTGCAAAATTTAAATCATTTTTATTTATTTTTTCGTTGTTAAATGAAATAAGGGCTAATTGGAAAAGAAAAAACAATAACCAGCATTGTTATTGCTTTTGTTTTGTCAATTTGACCCATTCGTATGTTATCAAACACACTTTTGTTTACGTTTTTAATTTGAAAAACGTCTCGTTCTTCGGTTCCAATTTTTTTTTGTTTCACTTTTATTTACTGGCTCGTTTTTTTTTGTACGAAATCGCTTACCACTTAACAAATAAAGTTTTGATTAACTCCGCGATGCCCATTTTTTGCCTCATTCATTCGGCCCCGGAAATAAGTCGCGCACCGATTCATCATCGCACTTAGAGTCGCGTTTATTATAACAACATTTCGCGCTGAAGTATTACTTTAACAATATCATCGACGCAATCTCCTCTAATGTCCTCCACAACTTTAATTTAAATTGAGCTCACAAGTTAGAGTATGATCGTTAGAAGACGCCGGAAGTCGAGGACCTCGCCGAAAAGTTTCCGCCATGAAATAAATGTTCAATCAACTTACACTTAACCAAATTGTTGTTTAAATATTTAAATATCATTCAATTGAATTCTCACGGCGTATAGTCAAGTCCGTCGAACTTATTATATTTAAAGAAATGTCGAAAGTGTGCTTGTATTGCCGTACCCAGTTAATATATTACTTATTTGGTGAGGCGCGAAAGCGCCCTTCGAATTGCAAGAGCATTAATAATCAATGTTAATCCTCTATGTTAATAGTTTGAAGAACACAACGACCCTCGGCATCTGGGGCAGTATCAGATGCGCGAGGCTCGTACCTTTGCAAAATACCAACGAACAATATTTCTAAGACAAGTCTGGCATCGCCTTCGGATGCCCTCAGTTTACTTGGAATTTATATGCAATAACAACACGAAAACACATATCTATGATAGACTATTTTTATACTTTGATTCCTTTGAACATTTGCGCGTACGCTACCGGCACTGGGACCGCGTCTAAGAGCCACGCCAGCGAGTTTCCGGCCTTCTTTTACGACCCCTAACTCTTCAGTGACAAGAATAGGCGACGCAAAAAGTATATTCTCCGCCTTCGGGCGTGGCACGGTAAATCATAAAAATACGCACTTTTCGGACTCGATCCGGAAACTCGGGACAATGTGACGTCAAAGAAACCGCGGGTAAAGGTGCTCTTACATTAAAATTGAATTGAATGAAAATCTACTCGGACTAATCTCTAAAACAGATCAATTGTTCTAAGCTACACATCAATTTCAAATTTCACAGTTACTTTTGTTTAGAGCTTACTATTAAAATGGGCTCGAAAAACATCGATATCGAACTATGAAATCCACTTTTTTTTCGTCCTACGCTCGTTTAATGCTTAAAATGATAGTCAATGCCGTAAACTACGCCGAACGCAAGTTGGAAAGTAAAATTTAACGGGAAATAAAAGTGTGATAAATAAAGGAAAGTTTCTCGTTTTTTGTTGGAAAATTTGTCGAAAGTAAAGTGAGAAACACGATGCGGTCAGCGGGAATTGTTATTAGGGCTCAAAAGACAATTTCCGAAGAAGGCGTCGTTCAAATAATTCGTAAATGTAAATCAAAAGACCAATCTCGAATTCACTTCTTCGCCTTCTTAATATTAGAATAACAATATCCCTAAAGTATTGAATCTATTATCCTTTATATATATGAATATACACTCTTTTATTATTTAATTAGTTTTGTTCAACACGGCGAATCAGAATTATTAATAGTACACGAATTTCTCGCACATTGTAACATTTGAATGAGTGGATGCTATAAAACGAACTAAATGGCAAACTATTAGGCCTGAAGCTTCTAAGTTTCCTCTTTGCTGACCTGGATTTTCCTCCTTTTAAGTTTTATTTCACATATATATTTGGAAGGTACAGGAATAATACGACTGGTACGAAAATGCTCGTTCGACGGACTTTAAAGCAATAGAATTGAACACAATTGTCCCTAAAATGATAAATTATAGGCTGCGAAAACGTTGAAATAAAACCAAACTTCAACATACGACGAAAGTCCCTCTCGGCGTGATTCTCGACTTCGTGACGGCGGAGAAAATGTTTACAATCGAATTGATGAAATTTTTGTTTGAAGTGTAAAATGTAGAATTAATTAATATTTAACGCCGAATTACAAATAACCCAGTGTCGCATAGGTTTTTACATACGGTGCGTCCACTCTACAGTTCTCCCTGAAACAGACAAGCAAATTCGTCACAAAAATTGAAAATTAAAATTAATCCTTAATTAAATAATAATAATAATAACAATTCTAAAGGATAAAATGTCATTCTTATATAATCATCAACTGTTTTGCCAAATTTTCTGCTACTGTGACACAGATTAAATAGTATTTTACTTAACGAGGAAAAAAGTGGTTTTAAGTTGGTAAATCAGACCAAAGGCGAAGGGCTACTAACCCGAAATCAATTTTTTTACGAGTTGAGTACGATATTTTATTCAGCATGAAAGTGAATAAAAAATTTACTATATCTTACAAGTTCTGCGATATTTTATTGCTATAATTTCAGCCACATTTTTATAATATACTGCGTTATTACATAAATTATAGTGTTATTTAAATTTTCAATTGTTAGTAACAAAGCTAAATTAATTAGAAACTAGTTTGTCATTAGTCTAACATACATAATCACCTTGCTTGTAATACAGATATAGCATTATTATATAGCACAATCGTATTTATAGATATAGCATTTACACGTGACATGAAATATACGTAATCATATACGTAATGAAGAAGGTGCGATTGGTAAATTCCAAACAGTCGCAACATTCATACACCTTATTATTTTCAATAATTTTAATTATTATAAAAATTAGTTACTCTATATGACAATTATATGTACATGACAAATTAAGTGCTTCTACGCATTTTGAAAGTAAAGGTGACTATTAATAAATAAATTATTCATTATGATAGACATTGTAATTCTTTCAACAATAATATCATAAAGAAAGAAGTACATTTTTAACGTCCCGTTTATTACTTAATTTGCATTTACTTAAACTGCCACATTTATCTCACTTGATCTGCATAATATACAATTAATCCGCAGTACTCTCGAATATGAAATTTGGGTCAACCAACAGCTTGAAATATGTCTAACTGCAAAGCATTTCTGCACGACAATAATCAAGACCATTGAAAATATAGCAGTTCCATCAATTTTGATTAAGATATTAAATATTGATTTTCGTCTTATAGATATTGCTTTTTCATATATTGATGTCATGCATTTTATATAATTTATATTGAATTTTATGTCATTATTCTGCAGTAGTAATAAAACTATTTCTGTGATCATCCTTATTGCAGTGCAATTATTGACATTACACTCTTGGTAATTACTGCTCTTCAAAGAAAATGAAGACACGTACAAAAGTTAGAAATCCTAGGGAAATCAAAGTTTCAATTTTTGAGAGACTTTTAAAGGCTTACAGAATTATTCAAAGTTATTCAGAGTGTTTTTTAAATAGCTTTCACAGAATTTTAGAAAAACATTTTCACAAGCAGCGAGAAATAATCTGGATGCTGTTTGTTGTTTAAATTTTGCAAAGGCTGCCATTTGTACTATTAATTTTGTACCGTGATATAAATTTAAACTTAGAAAGAGTAGAATCTATTCATTTGTATGTGTTGTATTGTCTACACTTGTATGATATAAAAGCATTCTACATTTCAAGTACTTCATATTTCTTTTTGATCGTTATTTTGCAACAGTAATTCCCTACAGTTTGACAATTGTACCGAAACATGAGAGGAAAATTATATAAGAGATTTTTGCAGGGAGATTTTGAAATATACGTTGCAATGTCGCTTTCTATAAACAACATTATAAATATTCGGTTTAAGTTAATTAATTTAATTGTTAAATATTAGTTTCACTGGGTCTTTAATTTTAATCGAATTTTAATCAATATCATGAGTTATATCAAGTAATATAATGTATATTATGACAACTATAGTATACTTTTTTTCTTTGCGAGTGATACTTTTAACACTTTTTCTCTTTAAGTAATATTGCTCTTAGTAAATCAATATCTGATTTTTTTCAGTCAAATTTTAGTCTACACTGTATTATACATATATTCGACTGGTTTAAAAAGTTGGGCAAAAAGTTGGACTGAAATATAAATTAAAACATTAAAAGAAAACATTTTCTTCTATATGGAGAGTTGTATAGAATGTAAATTGCAACTAAATAAAAAGTTATAATGCATCGTTTTACACCAGCACTTCAATAGAACAAGCACTAATTTAACTAGCTGCTCCCAAAAATAACACATGATGCTTTCGACGTAATTAATGCATTTCTAAACAACTGATATTATCTTTTGGATTAAACTATTCATTAAGAATGTGTGTTACGTCTATGCAATTTACAGAGATTGCTTTCGTCTGTACGTGTAATGGAAGTTGGAACAAGATTTGCGTACGACATCGGAACGGCTAAAACCACTGGAAACTTACTCGTCTTCCCACGGGCAAACTTCATTAACTTTATTGTCTCGCTTCTCCTGAGGTGCCGCGCCGGCGGCGGCGTCGGCCGCATCGGAGGCCGCTTCGCTCTGGCCCGGCTGGGTGTCCGGTTCCCAGACGGGCACGACTTGCGCCTCCTCCGCGCTCTCCTCGGCTTCCGGTTCTTCGCGAACCGCGGCGGCGACGGTGACGGCGCTCGAGTCGTCGCTCCGTTCCACCTCAACTTCCGCTTCCGCTTCCCGCTCCTTCCCCTCCTTCGCGTCGTCCTCGGTCTCGCGCGTGACTTCCTCCGGTTCTTCCTCGGCTACCACCGTGTCTTCCGGCAGGTCCCCCACGATGGCGCTGATGCTGATCAACGGTGCCTTCCCGTCCCCGAGCGTACGTCGGTTTGACTTCGTAGTCTCGTGCTCCACTTGCTCCGACTCTTCCGGGACAGTTTTCACCCTGCTCACCAACTCGGACTTTTCGGCCACATTGTACGATAAGTCGAATGATTGCTGCGGCGAAGGGTAGTTGCACGATGACACACTCGCACGGCTAGTATCTGAAAGCTGTGCAAAAACTCTTACATTCATGCTTATTTTATGACCAAGAAAATTTAACGCGGATGGAAACTGGTCGTTTTTCGCCCCAGGGCGGAAAGTTGCAAGTTTCCTTCCACGTCTATAATCATCCAGTTTCCGTCTTCTAAACAGGACGGAAACAGGGCAGTTTCCAATAAACGTGTTATAAAAACTTCTTTTTTCTACTGCATTCTAAATAATTCATCCAAAATTTCAATCAAATAAATTCCATTCATATAAAAAAGATTGTTTTCAATGTAAACAGAATTCTGTGTGGAATAACAAAATTTTGCCCTCCCCGCCCCCACCTTTAAAGCGACATTTTTAAGAGTATGTTAAATTTTGTTATACCCTTTGGAGATTTAAATATTTTGATATTAGAACAGTAAATAAAATTATAGAATTTTATCACCTAGAAGCACTAAATTGACGACATCGAGTAAATATTTGAAAATTGCCGCTTTTACCTCCGACTTCATTGGTTATTTGAAATAAACATGTGCTGGGCGTGCTTAAGTATTAAGCCGAGGTCTACTTTCAAATTTTCATTTACTTCTTCTTTGACATTCGAGCAAGTGAAGTTAAAAAAGAAACTGCTTTAAACTCCGCAAGAAGCCAATAATAAAATTAGAAACAAAACTCTTTATGTAAGTTATACATGTATCTTAATTTTTAAAATTCAGAAAAATACAAGAAACAATAATAATTGTGAAAATTCTTATTTTCATAATAATTTAAAATAAAATTGTTTTGTATGTAACTACATAATTTACGCATTTTTTAAACATAATTATACTAGTTAAGAATTCTGAAATTATAAACCCTTACTATTGTTTATTTTTAAAGAAAATGTTTTGACATAAAAAAACTATTTAATAGTTAAATAAATGGATATGTTATATTACTAAATATATTTTGTATGAGATTAAGCTAAAACCAATTGTTTTGATTAGATATGTTTATATGTCAACTAAACTTTGATTCACCTCGAACATAAAGTTTTAAAAAGAACGATACAATTAGTTTCAATAATGTTGAGATTTATATAAATGTAAATATTTTGCGACTTTTAATACATTCTCTGTTGTTAACGAATAAAAATTAATTAAGCAAGTACAAATTAAAATTTAAATGAAACTAAAGTAATCAAATTTAATTATGATTCATTTTATATTTTGCAATCAAATAAATTTAAACATTCTAATTTATTCATAATTTTAATATTTCGGGTATCAAAATTGGTAATACAAAATAAAATGTATTAAGTTTCATTCATTTATAAAAATGTTGATAAATATCATTGGGGATGTGCCTGTAGATAATTTTATACCGCCTAATATATCATATTTTGATATCACGGTCAATAAGACAGATTTGTTAACGTATATCCTGATCAATAACAAGATGTCAGTGACCCAGGGAGAAAAGTAAAAAATATTATCATGCTCTTCCCCTGCTTATTTCTTGCTATAACAAGACGTTTGTGTTCGGACGATTACAGAACTAAATGTGGAATGGTTCTTGACAGCAAATGACACATGGAAAGTCTAGAATATCTGAAATTTAACTTCCACTGCTTTAATTTTACGTATATATACTTTTTGTATTAATATTTTTAATAGCGTATTTTTACAAAATAATTATATGAAGTTTACATAAATTTATATTCACTTAATGTGTATATAAATTTAGGATAAATATGGCCATTTTTTAATTTACAAACTTTACTATTTATATCTGTTTATTTTTTTAAAATATGTAATTAATTTGATTTAAATCGTCCGAAATAATGAGATACTTTTACCTCTGCTAAATTTTATCAAATAATAAGTTACAAAAATTGCATTACATTTTTATTAACATTTTTTAAAAAATTTTCTACCAATACAATGTGCATATAAATATAATTAGTAATATAACGTAACTTTATTACATTTACAGTAACATTAAAAGATATCACAAAGTGTTCAGTATTATATGGTGTATAATCAAAAAATTGCGAATCCAATATAAAAGATGTTCTATTTTTATAATACTTAAGTTAAACCGTTTATATTTTCAATATTAGGGGAATAGCGCAAAATATTTTACAATATCTTCTCAGTTGTTATGCGTACAATAAAGTTTACGACCTTTATTTCTACGTTTACCCATTTGTAGGAACTTGGTTAAGATTTAGGGCTTTACAGTAGACATAAAAACACTTTAATTTATCAATGGTCCGATTCACAAACCTCTTAACGTTTTTTCCTACTTCCTTTGAACTTCTATCTATGTTATAATAACTAAGAGACAGAGTCAGAAAAAAAGGATAAATCAGATAATGCAAGGCAAAGATTTGGACGATTATTTAGACCTTTGATTTTGAAATAAACACAAAATGCTGAAGATAAAAATTAAAGTAATGAGCACAGTAACTATTCACTTTAGATTTAGGACTTTTTAGACATTTTGCGTGTTACTTTTCCTTAGTAAACACAAAAGTTATAAAATAATTGGATTTATTGATTTTTTTCATTTGACAGGACATGTACCTGGATCTCTTTAAGAGTAGGGAATAGTTGTTTAAACAATCTGTCCTAACAGATTGGCCATATTTTAAATCCTAAAGTGCCTTGTAAGAAACCTAAGCCCTAAAAATGGTAAGTTTGGAGTAATCAAAGTAATGAACAATACATTTAACATACGAAAATATCAATTTTGCTAATTTAGTTTCTCTATAAAATTTCAGATTCAGTTTTTGCTTTTGTTCAACCGTCAAGCAAAAATACGCTTGCAGATGTGGTTTATTTCACAGTCGGACAAGATGAAGAAAAATATTGCAAAAGAATTGTCGACAATGATACTGATGCGCCACTCATCAATGAGTAACTTTATAGAATGGAAAGATTTAAAAATCGTGTATAACAAGTAAAATATTATTTCTTATTTTTATTTGTTCGTTTGATAAAAATTGTTGTTTCATTATAGTTATATAACATATGCAATATTGTTTAAAAAACGAAATAAAAAAGAACGTTTTCGTGTAGTAGGTAGGAAAATGAAGTCTTCTTCATTCTGCTGATTGGTACTTATGGCACTTATTATATATAATGTTTTGGATGGCTTATTCCATTTTCTCATAACAGGGATGCTTCCATCGCTTTATCTTTATTACGATATTACGTGGGGCAGCTCGAATAAGACATTTAGTTAATAAAACCCATTTTGCCATACCTACTACTTACATCGGTTTACTTTAGCACCCTTCAAATATGACTACATCCATTAAAGGAAGCAAATATTAAAAATCATGCATAGCATCCTTATATTCAATTATAAGCAAACAAATGAAAGAAAAAGTAAATTACAAAAAAGTGCAAAATAAACCTATAATTTATTATAAAGTTTAAGGGGATATAAAATCTTTAAACAAAATGTTATTTGAGCATTTTAAAGAATATTGCATTTATTATATTCTTATTATATAAGCTCTATATAATAAATATATTCATTTTATCTCATACATTTTTATCTCACTTTTTTATACATTTTGTAGAAAAGACAATTTTCTCATTATATTTGAAAATTTTAATTTATTTTAAATGTTATTTTTTTATTCACATTTAATTTTATTTGTTAAAGATATGCAAGTTTATACTTTTGTTTCGCCATCGAAAAAAATGATAATGAATTGTTAACATTGGAAATCATTTACCGATGTGTTGAGTTGTTGGATTTATATTTTGTCAATGTAAGTAATATTTTTTATATGCTACAATTTGATAAAAAATATTATTTTCCAACAAAATTTTCCTATAAAGTTAATAGCTTAACATAGTAATGTTTTCTAAAATTAATTAAAAGTTTATTTAATGCAGGTTTGTGAATTAGACATTATATATAACTTTGAGAAAGCTTATTATATCTTGAATGAATTTTTGTTTGCCGGTGAAATTCAAGAAACAAATAAAATGAAGGTTTTAGAAGCCATTGTTGCCCAGGATGCAATGGATAAGGTATGTTATACTAATGAACTTAGGCAATCATAAATTTTTTTTAAATTTTCAGCCAATTTTTCTCTATGTGTTTTAATCGTTATCTTTGATGTGAATGGCATAAATATTTATCTCCTTGCATAAAACGTTTTTTTTTCTTTTTAAAAGGAAGAAGAGGTTAATTGAGCACTTCGAGGCGTAGGGCTATTGTAAATGATATTATACCAGATAAAATATCCCGAAGTTCACAACATTAGTGAAGTTTTTTTAAATCTAATTATAATTAGACAATTTCATTATATGAAAAGGGATCATCTTAGAAGACTGCATCAAGATTAATATTTGCACAGAAATCAAGAATGACAGTGCACAAGTTTTCTTTGATGATAATAGTCTGAATCAAATGACCAATTATGTTTATCTATGTCTGTTGACTATACCGAAAACTGTATAATTGGTATGATATTGATTATTATTAAGCAATACATACATAAGTGTTTATAAGCACGTTAATAAAATAACATTGTTTATTGTTTACGTGACATTTTTGAATTTTATAAAAGTACATATAAGCAACAAAATTTTATCCACCCAAATTTAGCGTAATCCTATTTTCATTTTTAAGATGAATAAATAATAAATATATGCGATAACTGAGGGAATAATTTTTGGAAAAATTTTAATCTCATTTTTTGTATTTTCAAGACATAATGGACAAATCTAAAAAAGTACAAGGAAAAAATTTAAAATGTACCCATAAAAGACGTAGATATTATGATTTTTAACTTTATCTTTACAACCTTTTGAATACATCATACAATTTTTGATTGTATTTTTTGCAACATTGTCCATCATGTCTTTGAATTACAATGAAAAATTTCAATTTTTTCAAATATTTTCCCTCAGTGATAGTTTGCAGCGTTTTTCAAGTACTTTCCCGAGTATTTGTTCTACTTATCCTATGAGAAAGATACTTGGACTGGTGATTTTACCTTGACTCGTGACGTGACCGAGCCTATGGAGAAGTTGCGCGTGATTGAGGCTCGCTCCTGTTGGTGTTGTTGTTGCGCGACACCGCAGGACTTCTTCAAGCGTTCAGACACTTCCGGGATGGCGACGCTGATGTCCGACGAAGAACTGCACGAATCCAATTGCGTTGAATTTTTACGCGACGTTCGTAATTCGAAGGACTGCGACTGAGAGGCACTTGCTTCCTCAACTGACGCTGTTACTGCAGATGACGCGAGTGCCGCGGCACCCTCGGAATCCGCTCCGGTCGGTGTGTCCCACGGGCACACATCGTCCATAGGGCGAACTGTTGTTTCCGCTGCACCAGCATCCCTGACAACACGAACTTTATTATATGATTTAGTTTTCCCTTTCTATCGTCACACGGTACACTAATTTCTTTTTTTTTCCTCCCTCGGGTTAGGTCTCGACTTTTAGCTGATACACCTGGCAAAAGTGGCATTTCAGTTGGATTCACTTTTTTCTTTCTTTCTTTTTTTCTTCAGCTTTGTTAATATTTTTCTCATTCTTTCAAATAAGTGGCCATGAAACAAAATTGGGTAATTATTCAGAATATCACCCCCCCCCCTCCCCAAGGTGGGTAAAAAAATACATGAAATCAATGTAATTTTTTCGCCCTGACTACGAGTATCAAAAAAAAACTTATTATTCGAAATAAAATATATTATAAAGTGTTTTGTAATTTTCGTGTAATTTTACATCGGAATTTAATGTTAAGTTCTTCGAGTAATTTTCGTGTATAATTGCGTTCTGTTAAATGTCAGCCTAGATTGCGTACTTCATGGCTTTAAGGTTAATTTATATGAGGTAAATGTTCAATGGAACCACCCTTTTGCAGATTAGTTCAATTGTCCATTAATACGCAAAATTTATTCCCGCACTGTCAGCTGAGGATTTACATACATTGTTTTGAGTTTAATTTTAAGTTATTGTTTTATTAATATGTTTAAATACAATTAATTGAACATATATTTCGACTGTTAGTATTATATTAAATCCAAGTTTATTTATGATATTTTGGATAACTTAATTTGCATTCACAGCATTAATTTATGATTTATTTTATTATTCTTTCAATCTTTGTAATCTCAATTGAATGTGATGATCTTCTTTTAAACATTTTAAACGGTCCAATAAATTTTCTATTAAACATCTTGAATAAAAGAATTGAAAATGTTTTTTTGAACCCTTCAGAATATGTACATTATTGTGAAAAGATAATCATGAAAACTTGTTTCCCCATAACAATTTACCTTCAAATTATTTAGACTTACCTTAATTTTAGTAAATTTTCTTTGTACTTATTAATATAAACATTTTAGAACAATCCCTAGTAGCAAAGAATATTTTCGGTACATTCTTAAAATATTCTGAATATACCAAGGAAATATATACTCTAATGTCCGGCTCTGGAAATAAATATTTCTGGAGCGGACATAGGAATATTTCTGGAATATACTGCAATATTCCTTGCTATTAGGGAGTATTTATTTGATTTCTTTACATTTACTTTTTCGATAATTTAACTGATTTTAACGAGAATTTAAGTTTCCACTTGTTATTATTTCTTTCTATTTTCAATTATAAAAGATGTATACAAATGATTGAATAAAAGCGTGCCGAACAAACTGGATCGTACAATTCGAAACGCAAATAGCAACGTTCATAATTATTTCTGCAAACTGAATGATCCAGTTTCGTTCGTTATTATAAAAATGAAGGTAAAAGAACCCGGTTGCCAGCAATATTGAGCTACCTCAATATTAAGTTTCATTGATCATAAAATATTAATGCAGGTAGAATCTTATCTGCGAAGAACGTCGATACGAAAACAGTGAGACAAATTGCACAAAAATTGGGAAGCAATCGATCAAATTGGTTCGAAGGCTATGTATATTTAATTGTCTTTTGTGTATTTTCAAAGACATACCCTAATAGCAAAGAATATTTTTGTTAGATTCTTAAAATATTCTGAATATACCAAGGAAATAATTTTAATGTCCTGTTCCAGGAATATTTCTGGTCTATTCTTGGATGATTTGTGTTTTTTTTTAATATTCCAGAAATGTACGATAAATATTTTTTGGAAGTCGGACATAGGGATATTTTTGGAATATTCTGGAATATTTCTTGCTATTAGGGTGTATCTTATCTGTTGTATCTCGAGTTAAACGATACAATGAGAGAAATTTATTAAAGGTTGCAATTATATTTTACAATAACTCGCGAAAATGTGTGCATTTATAGTATTTGTTATAATATGATGTAGTAAAGAAGGATGCTGAACAAGTTGCTATTTTTATATAATGTAGATATTATTTCTGTACGTGTACCAAGTTAGTGATCCGAGCTTTTCATTACCGACACACCTTGCGTGCGACGTTGTTTGTAAAAGGTCACGAGGATCAACGTGAATGACTTTCATAAATCCACACGTTCGTATTTCTTTAGCTTTTGTTTACTTTTTTTATTCAATTGATGAAACAATGATATGTACAACTGATGTGATTTTAATCCCTGGTAATCAATTATTTCTCAAATGAAATAATGAAACAAAAGTTATAAATTTATTGGTTTTTTTTACACTGAGAAAAATTGCTTTTAATTAAATTTTACTAATAAATTCAGATCTATTAATTAAATATTTTAACTCGTTTCACGGAACACGTTATATGTTAAAGTCTAAATTTGTTTGTATCTCAGACTGAAATAAACTTTCCACTTATTCTTACTGAAAAATAAAAATTTTAGTTAAATGAAAATATTAAATGTATCTGAAAAAAAAATATTATATAAAATAGTTACTTTTTAAGATAGTTTAACTAAAATATACAATTTCTGAAGTTAAACGCCTAGTTTACTTAAAACTAACTAAGTAAAGTTCTAGTTTGCAGAAAAAAAAGAACTGAAATAACCAGCTATTTATACATAGTTTTAACTAACGTGATTCTTCTCAGTGTATCAATCTTAAGAAATAAAAAAACATTGAAATGTAAACTGGTGGCCAGTTACACAGAATGTTTCAAAAACAATATAATGTTTATCAGGGATTTCTTATGGCAATATATATGTGCAAAAACAGTCATACAACAATAAAGTACACGTAAAATTCAGATAAGATCTTAATTGGAATTCAGAGAAATTGCGTGAACAGCGTGTGTAGAAATTTCAAATGAATAAGTCGCTTTATAAAAATGTGCGTGCAAAATGGAGGTCCGAAATTAAACAAAATTGCACAATTATCGTTGATCGACGTATGAGTAAATTTTCAGACCTTTAATGCAGAAATACGTGTTAAAATACACATGATATATTATTTACATATTTTAACTTTTGACACTTGCGTTTTCTCAACCTTTACTTTTTCAATACTTCTACTTATTTTCCAAAAAAATCCAAAATATTTTATAACAAAGTAATGAAGTTCATAATATTTACAACGTGGCCTCAAAAATTAACACAAAAGTAAAACGCTTATCAAGAGCAAACACTTCTCCCAAACAATTCATGACCAAATGTAAGAGACAGTTAAAAAGAGACAGAGATATACAGAATGGAAAAGTTAGAGAAAAAGACACAGCCGACAGATAAAACCACTAAATACAAATAAACGCAAAAAAAAAAAAAAAAACGTGAATCGTGACCCGGAGTCAAAGAGTTGCATCGTTGGATGGATTTTCGTCGGATGAGTACTCTGCAAAACTGGTGGAAGGAAAGTAAAGTCGATTAAAATTTGTACCGTTAATCAACTTCGATTTCCTTTTGTGTCAGGTGAAAAAGTGATGGCTTAAAATAACAAATTTGCAGTAGAACCTTTCTTTTGCAATTTGCATACGAAGTGTATTTCTTTAAATAAAATGTAGCTGTGTAATTTTAAGTGTAACAAAAAAAAACATTTTGTGTGTCTATGTGTGGTGAGATAAAAAGAAGATAAACATGAATCTTTATAACAGGTTCTACCATATTTACAAGAGAAAAGTGTGAGTAACTTCAGCGATACCTTTGTGCATTGCAAAATAGAATTTTGTATTCTCAGTTTGTTATCAAAAATTTTGACAAAAATTTCAGTTGAAACGGGTACAAAATTTGCAATACAATAAAGTTATATTATGTGCTCATATATTTGAATGAATCCAATTTATCAGTAGCTAAAAAACAATCAGAAAAAGTTCTATTCCAATAAAAATATGTGTTCTTTTCAATGATTTTCTTGTGTTACTTTAAAATTATTTCCGCTGCTCAGTCAGGGTTTGCGCGGATAATATGTTTAATTATTTAAAAATTTAAATTTAAATTAGATGCCCATAATTCCTGATTAATGATCAAATTGAAATTAATGCACTGTTAAAAATAATAGACTTATTGTAAAAAGACAAACAATTAAATGTAGTTGTACTTAGTTTAAAATTGTACATATTTTTCCGTTTACTTATTAATTCACTTATTATTAGAATGATCAAGTTATTTCTTATTGTTAGAAAAATAGTCATTGTTTTAAAAGTGCGTTACTTTCTGTTGTAAATTGTAACGATTTTTGGCTACTGAGTGGATAGTCGTAAAGATTTCATAAATCCTGATTTTGGCAGAGCATGTAATACAAACAGAAATGAATCAAAGGCACATCGACTGAATATATAAACTGAACGAACGACACACCAGTAAAAGATGCCACGAGAAACGTTGCAAAGAACTTACTGCATACAACGAGGACTAGGCCTTGAAGGGATCTTTATGAAGCGAGCCAGATCTCCCCTGAAATTATGGCAACAAAGTCGACTATGAGCGACCAGGCAACGTCAAGTAAAACTCCATTTTACCCATCTCTAAGCGTCACTTTTTACAAGTTTGCGTCACCGCGCGATTCAAAATAAGCAAAAACAAATTGAATTTATTTTATGTTGACTTTTTATGGCTTAAATCTTGGGCTCGAGCATTTTGCTGCTTCGTTACGTTTGGAAGAATCCATTCCAAGGGAAAGAGTTGATTATGGCAGTTCTACGATGGGATTAATTGACCCTTTCAGTCCCATGTAATAGATTAGGCGAATGAAATTGATTTAGATATGTATTTTGTATTATTAAAATGGGAGGGAATTACCACTACCCCCATAATCTAGCGACGTACGAAGATACCAGACCCTTCTAGTCTACGAACGATAGAGGGATGCCGATGTTCCAAGCAAAATATACGATATATTCTGCCCTTCAATATGGTGTCTGTCCAAATCAATACTGGGACTAAAAGGGTTGGAACGAGGAAGCTTTGGCCCAAGATCAGGCTAAGCGCGAACGTACCTATAAGGTATATCGGTGAGATTGGATTGGCTGTGCGAGTGTGGAACGTGCGGAGTCGCGGTTACGTCCCGAACTCCGCATATCGCCAACTCGTGTGCCGATCCAGATAGGCTCCGATCGCTGCCGCGCCTCCTTCCGCCAGACGTTGCGCCAATGGTGCCGTGCTGTTGCTGCAGACTTCCAGCCATAGGCACAGTCGTCGACGATATCTTATTCTTCCCTTGACCGAATCGAAAGAATCTGCAACCAATAATTAACAATTAATCAACATTACAAACGACAGTTTTCACTTATGCAAACATTAACACAGTGAGGGGAATAGATTTTTAATGTAAGCGTCTCAAATTGCAAAATGTATTAGGTCTACAAATAAGTCTTCGCTGTTTGATAAAAGTTGGCGTCGTCATTAAGTTATGGTTAAAATTGTTTCACGTAAAAGTACAACATTCGACGGCATAATTTCAAATATAGACGATTTTTTATTAGCATAAGATATTTCTTTCGCCTTCGAGAATGTTAAATTTTAACTTTTGATTTACTTGTTTAATTTGAAGAAATCTGCTGCTGTGACTGCAGCTCGATTGCTTGTAGTTAGTCCAATATGGTGAGGCTGCCTTAAGTGAGAGAAATTGTCGTGAGTGTTTAAGAAAAAGTTGAAGTACAGTGAATTTAACGTCGAGGGCAAAGGACGAAAAAAGACGCGAAATTGGAAGCATTATTGGAAGAAGATTCCGTGCCAAATGTAACAACACCCTGCACTTACTTTCAATAAAACTTTAGGTACCTTTCTTTCATAATGAATACCTAAATTTTCATTAAAGACAGCGGATACTTATTTATACTTCCAATACAATTTGAAGATATTCAAATGATAAATTTATGACACGTATAATGTGAAATAAATAAGATTATTTAATTACTTTTAAATTCTGTAAATTGTAAGATTTGTAAGCTAAGATAGGTAGATAAGCAATTCATTTTTATCAATATATAGCTTTTATCAGAAATGAGATTAATGGTTACTACTGTACAAATTATTTCAACTCAATTATTGTACAATTAGAACAGTATTAAATATTAATTTTAATTAATATTTACGCAATTCAATCAATAATAATTAAATGTTATATTCATATAATTTTCTTTTCTAAATTATTTTAATTTATCGATATTCATATGTAATAACGTTAGTACAATAAAAAAAGTACACATGTCACAATCAAATTACGACTACGAGAATTTATTATTAACCAAACATTAAAAACAAAAACTGATTGTACATCGTTTTTCATTCAATTAACTAATAATTAAATTTCATTCCGTTATTCCTGAATGCATTCAATAAAAATCATACTCCCATTACTAAAGAACGTTTAAATGCTGTTTAATCGTAAAAAAAAACTCAGTTAAGAAAGTAAATGAATTGCATTCCCTATTATCACATATTTCAAGTATTCAGAGCAAGTTTAAAAATAATTCACTCAGGGGTTAAACAATAAATCAAAATTTAACTTTAACAATCCTTCAAGAGCCATTAAAATAAAGAACCGAGGCGCTATAAAATTAACGTGAGGCTTTTTTCATTCCTTTCATATTAATTTAATTATTACTTTATGTTAAAAATGATACCTAAATGAATGCTTAATGAAGTTACTTTATACCTTTTCTTCTGAAGTGGCTGTACTCCGGCAGCCAAAAGATTTCTATAATGATCTGAACGAATGAACCTCGGATAACAGTCCTTTTTAAGAAGCAACGTATACACGTGCTCAGCAGCCGCGTCAAACGTAAACCTACTGACGTTTTTCATCTCTTGGTGAACTTTTTCCATCGTCTTCCCATCAATATTAATTTCGCATGGGGCACCGGGCGCTAAGAATTCTCTGCAATTATGTCAACGATTAATATTATCATACAAATTAACAGTATAGGAAACACTTATTTATTGCGACTGAATATTATTTATTATTGATAAAGATATTAAAAAAAGAAGTCTGCAGAATTTTCTAGTAGACCATTCTTGTGGACTCATTCTCAATGACTAACTAAATTTCTTGTAGTATGCAAGTTAATTAATGACTAAACAAAATGCGTAATAGATTGCACGAAGCATTTTACAGTGGCAGATTACCTAAAAATCTCGTTAACTTTATTAGATATTTGTGCCTGAGTACTGTGCCTAAGATCTTTAACTGCCAGCCAAAACCTTATGTTTTCATGACTATATTCTTTCCGCAAATAAATCGTAAATTCTTGTAAACCTGTAATTAAAAAAATGTAGGAATTATATTGACAATGAATAACAATTAATTTAAGGCAGAATATTAAGTATCTAAGAGGACTCACCTGTTGGATCAGACATGAGTTCTTCCATTGATATTCCCCATCTTTTTACACGTTTTTCTGTAGGAACTTCCACCCTGAAAAAAATTATGCAAGAATACTTTATCAGAAAAGATAATTTACATTCAAAACCTCTATCTCATCACGTATAAAATTTTTTTATCAAATGAAAAAAAAAGGAAATTAATATTTGCCAACTTTTAATTAAATTCTAATTTAAAATCTCAGTTAATCCGAGCATTCTTTGTAAATGAAAAATAAGCGTACAATACTTACAAAGGACTATTTAATTGCCAAAACGTTTGATCCTCGGTGATCCATGGATTGGAAGGTTGAGGTTGTGCGATCATTGGATCATATTCCATATAAGTTTCGAAATATGATTTCAAGTTTTCGATAGCGACTGAAACCTTAATTCGCGTGCGTGTCAGACTATTTTCTAAAAGTTTCACCTAAAAGAACAGCCATCAGAATAACCGTGGTCAATTAAACAAATTGCATTAAAAAAGTAGAACAACAACAAGGGATAGAAGAGAATAAAGTATTAAAATTTGATGGTACTGAAAAATGAAACGTTTTCAGAAACACAAAATGTTAACTTTGTTCTTGCTTTGTATTTACATCCATTTCCATGTCCTTCGGATGTAAATAAACAATATTGTTTTTGTTTCATTAATTTAAGCCTCCAAATATTTACGAACCTTGTCTTTTTCCTGCTAAATTTTAGAAGAAACGTTTCATTCTTCAGTTCCATTAAAATTTGGATCATAATGGTAATCGTTTCAAGGCACAATTTTCCTGGAAACCATTAAAACCTAATTAGATTCTTTGGACGTTAACTTTGTGCTGCCGTTGATGATGAAAACGGCAGCGCGACACTTTGCGCAAACAAATCGCATTTTAAAATCAAAACTAATGCACGCCCGATAAAATAATTGCACATCATGGAACGTCGCGGCAATTACGGTGTAATTGTGCGCTGAAAGTTGACGATGATTGTGTAATGGGGCAGCATCAAAGGTACATTTACGCGAAAGCAATTCGCCGCTTTGCAAAGTGATTGACTTTTTACCTCGCGTTGTAAATCGGCGAGAGTGCGTTTACGAGGTGGAGCACGTGGTAGTCCCTGGCGGGCGCGAGTGGGCACAGGCACCGCCTCGAGGCTGCTCAAACATCCGGGTGGTGGACGATAAACCCTCCAGAAGGCTCTTTCTTGCGAATCGCTCACTATTTTATCCCCCTTCTTCCGCTCTTTCGACAGTCGTACCTGAGTCCACAAATTTAGCACCATTTCAACGGCTCTCGAGTTCTTATAAGCGACAAGCTAATTGCACTTCTATCGAATCAAACAAACGCAAACTAAAACAGCTCGGCCACTCACTTGTTCGCTCCCACACCGAGAAACATTTATTATTAGTTGTTTTTTTTAATAACTCGGAGATACTATAGTATTCTTTATAACGTGATCAAGTATTTAAGTATAAATATTAGAAAAAAAAAATGTTATCAAGGAATAGAACCCATTACCTCTCAGTCCACCAGCTTTATATTTTTAAGCGATGGCATAGAGTGGTGGTAAAAGAGGCAACTAGTGCCTCTGATATAACGAGTTCTATTCCTTGGTTGGATTTTTTTCCTCAATATTTTTTAAAATATAAAGAATAATGTAAATGCACCGAAAACTCCGAGTCATTATAACGTATAGTAGCAACTACTAATAAATTTCTTTCAGCGCATTCGGTCTCGAGCCCCACATTTAATACTTGGACATAATTCTTCGGCCTTTGTTCATCGTCGCCATGTAAACAGAAATTTCGGAACAAAATGTTTCAATCATTCCCCGTCGTTCGACTTTTTCATCAGCGGAACTCGGCTTTTCTCTCTGTATAACTATCTTTGATTCCAAATGCCGTTGTCTGTTGCTTTGAAGACTAGCTTGAAAAGGGATTGAAAATCATTTATCAAAGTCGCGCTCAAACTGATCAAACTGATCAATATCGTTTTCAGACGCGGACTTTTTAGATTAATTAATACCTTTGAATTATAAATATGAACTTTCAGTGGGATAAGGCGAAGAATCAAAGTTTGTCGGGGATGACATTTTTCTCAGTGTATTTCCTTAAATTTGAATAACAATAATTGTTGAATAATTATTAATTGCAAACATTATTTCCGAAATTTCCTGTTTGCTTTACAACAAACGTGAGCATGTTAATTAGTGAAGTAGAAATTGCATAAACATTAAAGTTGCGCCGAAGCATACTTTTAATTGAATTCGTATCACGTTGCCTAAAACATAAGAAACGCCTTACCTGCTCCTCCGCTTGCAGCAGTATTATATCCCATTTGTTTTGCAAATTCTTCTTTAAACTGTTCAGAGCCTCCTGAAATTCACAACAAGCACGTTAGTGATTTCGACCCTCCAGATGCAAAAGCATGCATTTTCATTCGGGGAAAGCAATTTCTGTTTCTTACGGTTTCGTAGTCTTCAAGACCGTGACGTTGCTTGTTCCTCAAGGTGCGTTTAGCTAGATAAATTGCGTACTCCACGTTATCTGGTGTCTTGTGCTGCCGTGGCCAATAGTAGGGTATCTGCAATAGTAATTCACACGTCATATTACAACCCCCATTTGACTTAGCACTTTTATTTGATGATAATTATACAGATTAGTATAATTAAATATCTAATTAATAATTTCACTGGATTAACAACAATTATATAACAGAAAAAGAAATCAAATTCCTTTTGTAGCATAGAAATTTCAGTGAGTTTAAATTATTTCAAGGATACTGAAAAAAATAATCATTTTGTCTAAATTTGTATAATCACATTAAAATTATTGGTATACTAATTTTCAAAAATATAATAACATTTAATTTTCAAAGAACCAAATTTCACAATCAACTAAATATCATAAAATTTGTAAAGTTTTGATGTAAAAGTTAATGGTAATACAATTCAATGAATTTTTGATGATACTGAAAATTATTCAACATTGAAATAAGAAAAAAAGAATGATTAAACATGTTTTATATCAAAATATGTATTGTTACTAGTCAACTGAAATGTAACTAAAAATGATGTTCACGATAACTGACCTGAAACCTATAAAGAGAGCTGTCATCCTTTACAGACAAAGTCTTGGAGTCATTTACTGGGAAGAAGTAGCCATAAAGGCAAAGTTGATTAGCAATGTGAACCGCCTCTACTGTTAACAGACAGGCAATAACAAGACATGAGTTACAAGTCAAAATATTCTGCGAATGTTTTAGTCTCCCGAACACGATTTAAATTGTCTTTGCATGCGCGTTTAATTGAAGCATTAGCGTGTCTATGCAAATGAGACATTATTGTGTGAATATACAGTGGACTCTGAAACCAATGAAGTACGTCCATTCTTTGCTTTTCATCAACGTTACATTATACAGTGAGAGCTGGAAAGCGTGATTAGTCCCAGGGCTTAATACCATTCCATACGATCCCACCGTTCATTTCATCGGGACATAACACCTCTCAAAATTCCCATTCGATATCAATTATAAATTGAATTCAATTAAAACCAAATACCATCTTTTTACAAACATTTACTTTGCTTCAAATGCTTTTAATTGATTTCACAGATAAAGGACGAACATAAAGTTTAATTTGTATTCTATTATGAAAAATAGGGGATCTGAATGTGCAAGTTTGAAGTTAAAAAATGTCTCGTAACGCGGTTCCTTCTCGCATAGTTTCTCATTTTGGAAACGCGTTTTGATATAAGGGTCTTTTTTATAAGGTATGATAATTATTGTTCCAACTTTTTTTTTCTGCATGTAATAGCACCTACCATTAAGTTTCTCCTCAGTTTAAATTTATTAATTCTATAAATTATTATTTAAGCACACCATAGTAAGCGGTAAATAACAATAATTTACAAATTTATTTGTTATTATATAATTTAACGATACATTATTTGTTATTACTTATTCAGCGACTAAATAAAGATCGATAACGAGTACGAAAATAAAAGTTTTTTGTCTTTATTTCGCAGACGAATTTATGACAGGTGGCTTTTGAAATTTAATGCATCCTTCAAAGTTTGTGACATAATGGATTCATAAAATTGATTTTAGTTCACTATTCGTTCCACATTTTAATTATTAATATGTATAAGGACGGCTTTGAATATATAAAAATAAATCAGCGTGGGGGTTCTGCATTTGCATTTATGCACAGTTTTTGTGGAAAATGAATCTTGATAAAATGCGAATACGTAATTCATAAATATTCATTGGCCGGAAATACGCTGTTGAAAAATACTATGTTTACTGATTTTACTTAGACGTGAAAGATGCGTTTAAAGAAATCCACGTATTTGTTATGACAAAAATAAATGTCACAAAATTTACAGGAATAATGGGGGAGGGAGTGATAGTAGTGTACGAAAAATATCTTATTTCATTAAAAAAAGTCTAATTTAAATAACTTACATTAGAGTGAACATTTACTTATTTGGAACAATAGTTATTGGAAATAACTTAATTATTTAAACAATTATTCATTAAATATCGCGTCGTTTAAATATTTTACATCTACCCCATTTCTCTCGATTTTACCTTACTTTTCCATATCAAATTATGTAGCTGTCTGTATTTAACTGTGAATTTTGACTTAAAGACCCAAAGGTAGTGAGAAAAAAAAATGTTAAATAAAAAAATAAATTGTTAAATGAATCAATTATAAAAATACTACTTGTTAAATTTCTTAATGCACAATACATTGCACTTTATAATGCATCATTTTAAGCAATATATAAACGCAAAAATTTTAAATTTTTATTGTAAAGTATGTTTTGTTCTTTTTTTTTTTTTTTTTTTTTTTTTTGCAATTGCCTTATGAATAAATCAACATCTAGTATGCTGTTTTTGTTGAGTTCAAAGAGATTTGAAAATGCCGACTCCACCACCCTGATTATTTTATTGATGAAAAGTAAACACATTACTGCTACGGAAATCTATATAAGTGCAGCATATGTGCGCATCATTCATCAACTGCAAGTTATTTAAAGCGTTTATCAATAATTGCTATAATTAAATGAAGCGTTTCAATACTAATTGAAGTCTTTGAAATTGCTAACGGGATAGATGCATTGAAAACAACTTTCAGTATTATTAACGTTCGTGCAAATATAATTTGCACTGTGCAATATCCTTATTACTTTTATTTTGAGTAATAATTATTTGCAAGTTGTAAAAAGTCAAGGGGAATTCATATTTTTTTCATCAATCGGGGAAGAAAACGCCACTTTTCCTCCCTAGAGAGTTTCAGAAAAGTGGCGTACCCTACTCCCTCACGACCTCGCTTACGGCTCGCCTTGTAAACTTCACACGAGAGGATGGTTCGTAATGTACTCGGTGTGTAATGTACTATTAATGTCTTAATCCCCCTACACTGAAAGAAAATGATATGAAAATTTATAAATTACTGTTGGAAAACAGTTCTTTCAAAACACTTAGCAATTCATGCATTCAACTGAAACAATTTATTAATAATAATAACTTAATAATTTGAGTCACATAATAATAATAATAATTAAAAACGATTAAAAATGGAAAATGTAATGATGAGGTTTAAAGTTATTCCTCATCATTATCAGGTTTGTATCACTGTTACGACCCGCCAAATTTAACTGGTACCCAGGACTTATTTAAACTTAACGAGTTTAAAATAATTAAACAAGGGTTTTAGGTAATAGGTAAAAATAATACGTGGGCATAAAAAAAGTAAATTTGTTTGAATTTCACATTAAATGCTGTGACGTTTTAAAAAACTCATAAAAAGACACGCTCTTTGATTGACATAACGGGGAGTAAATAGGGAGGGTATAATCCGTTCCGTTATACGGCGTAAAATAAAGCGAAATAACTGGTACGTTTAGTTGAGATAACACCGTACGACAGCGCGCTGCGAACTTTAATAACGGAAAGTCTACGAACAGGACAGTAATATATTTTAAGAGTCTCAAACTGCGGCGAGCATAAAAAGGGGCAAGTTTTTTTTATTGAAAACCCTGCCCGAGATGACGAAAATGAAAAAAAAATTGTGACGTTTAGCGCAAGCTAATCTTTTATAGATTTTTCTGTATACCTGATTCTTCGATACTGAGTCGCTCCATCAGCCACTCTATGAGATCGTAACCTGGAAATAATAAACATTTCAAGAGTCCGCTCAAGTGTTATCAGTATAGACAAAATATTGATGTTGAAATCATAACGAATTATTGACCGAATTCTTTCAATTGGACCTTTAGATGATTTCAATACTTCATACCTATGTTTAATGTTAAGTACTGGAATTTATAACTTTAAACTGGTAATTATCATATAAAAAGCAGCAGTGAATTGTTGTTGAGATGTAAGTTAGCAAGTAACAACATTATCAACATTATCTTAATTTTCATATTAATTTTCGTATTCTTGAAGGTATCAATAATAAATGAAGATTTAAGAGAAGATTTAAATGAGAATGTAAAGGAAAGAAAATAAAATTGTTCCTCTCGCGAGGTAACCGTGTTAATTCAAAACTTTCCAACTTTAAATTTAGTTTGTCAAAGTATTAATTCTGTAATATCAACATCAACATTTCAAAACTTAATTACACGTTATTTCAACAGAAAAGCAATGATTATTCAAAGATTGTCTGTAAATCGATCGAGGAAATTATTTTTAAGTAAATAATTATTTTGTTGGAAAAGAAAAAACTTGATTTAAATATTTTTGAAATTAAAATTTTATTATAGCTAATTTGACTTTGCAGTTTGCACAGTGATTGAGTTATTGCAAAACATGAAACTATAATTTCATTACAAATATAAGTTCGTAAAAATGCGATAAAAATTAAACGGAAAGTAACTCACCCATGAATGCTGAAGGGATTGAAGTAAGAAATTGCTTCTGGCTGCGCACGGGCACCCCAGTTTCAGGGTCTTGCATCTCCCGTACCAGCCCCTCCATCTGTAATGAAATCATGTAAAGATCAATTAATAGTCATAAATACACGCTTTGCGTCTTATATTCTTTATTTATAAATTTTTCATTTTTATTTAAAATTGAAATTTAAAAATAATATTATCTTTTCTTAAGATGTCGAATTAATAATTGCTACTATATTTTATGATAACCCGGGGATATGTGTACGTTTATATTATTCCTTACAATGTGATTTATAGTATTTTCGTCTTTGGCTTGGGTTACCAACCTGAAACTACTTTTGTTCGAGTTGAGTACTATATTTTACTCACCGTGAAACTGAAATATGTTGGTAGCCTGTAGGGCTACCAATATATTTTATTTTTAAGGGGAGTAAGTTACTTTTCTCAGTGTAACCCTAAATCTATCCATATTCACTTGGAAATAGTGAACTTCCTTGTAAAATTTGAACACTTGGGTTTTTGTATCTATGACTTTCGTCTGACCCTATATCTGAAATACTACTAATGGATGGTTATATCAAACAGCTGACAATTGTTTGGAAAAACATTTGAAACTTCAGTCTTATATTAGTGACTGTGAGATAACGGGTTTTATTTTATAATGATGACACATTTTTCTTAAATTCATTTAAAATACAACTCTCATTATAATGAATACTATAATTGCACACATATCTCCAATTTGATATAAAAATAGCAGTAACTAATGCACTGAGAAAAATGATTTGTAACTGTAAGTGGGTATTATTTTATAATACAATCCCCAATGTCTGGCATTACTAAAGTCATTGGAAAGGTACAAATTTAACGATTTTTTTCTTTCACAGTATAAAAAAAAAAAAAATTTCTCTCAGCATATTAAAGAGACTTTCATTTCTTAAAGAATTTATCTTAGTAATACTTTGTAAGAATTCTAATGCAAATAACTATTGCATGTCGCATGAAATTATATTACTGCCATTAATATATTCCTGCTGCTTCAATTAAGTTTGCAGATTTTTTCCAATAACTTTGTTAAATAAAGTTTTTCCTCCTTCCGCTGATAATTTAAATAATGTAAGAATATTTAATATTCAAATAGTCCGATAGAGAACGCATTTATTATTAAAGAAAATTTATCCGAAGGATATAATTCTTCTGCAATTTTAAAAATGTTTATTTATTTATTATATAATGTTACATTTATAGATGGTTAATGTTTTTTTTTTTTTTTTTTTTTTTTTTTTTTTTT
>JABFPN010001811.1:0-26221 GCA_022817305.1 Leptoteleia sp. ZL-2020 | reverse complement strand
GTTATCAGTACTGCCAACTTAAATGCTCTCACTGACAAATTCGCTTGTCCCATCTTCTATAGAAACTGGGTGTACATATTATTGCAATATCCTAGGGATATTACGGGAAGGACACATAACATTCATGGTATGTATATTACAGGGATATTATTTAATATTTAATAATATTCTATAACTTTCTAAAAGTATTATTTTATTATATAAATAATATTCATATAATGTCCCTGGAATATTAATTGCATATAAGGCAAGTGTTAAATTTTCTGGTAAGCGAGAAATTAATAAAAATTATTTAATATGTATAAATCGTTATTAAAACTTTTTAATAAATGTTATATTTCTAAAATGTTTAATAATTTTTTAAATATGACATTTATTAAAAAATTATAATAACGATATATAGATTAAATAAATCTTAATAATTTCTCATTTACTGTGTTATTTCGGTTATTTCAAAATAATGCATACGCGGAATTATATCTGAAATAGTTTCTTAATTCTCAAATACTTCATTATGAGAAGAGAAACCGGATTGTTGTTAAAAAAAACTGCTACAATCAAGAACCAGAATAATTTCTTAAGAATTTTCAAGATCCTGTTTAAGTGTTGCATTGAAGGAGTAAATGATAGTATAAAGCAAGTATTAATCACTTTTATTCATTATGTTATAAATAAATTGTTAAAATTTAATTGTTAAATTTATGTTATTATCAATGATGTTTAATATACATTTTAAAATATAATAAATATAAGCATGAAATAATTTAAAAAAGTGCACACTTATATGCAGTTTTACATGACAATATTTTAATTAAACTTATTTTACGTTATTTCAAATGTATTACCTACAGATCAGATTATTCATATTTACTGAAAACAAATAAATATCACCTGTTGACAATTATGGATCATGCGCGGAATTTAAAATTTCAGCACAAGGAATAGTTTTTAGGTTAATTCATTATACTACTGTGCTGTCATTTAACAATTATTTAATTGTTGCTTTAATGCTGTTATAATAAATAAATATTTAAAAAACATAGATATCCAAACTTAAGTAAATATTGATTATAGAATTAATACTGAATTAGTTTAATCAAACGTTTGAGCGGGAATAATGTCCGGAAGTTGGGTAATGAATCGTCAAAGCATTCAATTGGTCACAAATTTATGGCATCGGACCTGTATAATAAAAAAGTTTCCAGCATTCCATATATATATTCGAAACAGTTCGATCGGCGTAGCCCAGTTGAAGACGAAATACGTAAGTATTTTTCATCTGTTTGACTTTTTCCTTACTTTTCTTTTCAATTCTGTTTCATAAACTTTTATTGTATATTTATAATTTTTTTTATTATTCATTATATTTGATATTTAATATTAATTCTATTCGTGTGAAGAATTTTTATTAAAATTTTTGCCCAATTTCTATTCTATGACAAAACAGCATGTTGCTCTTTCATCAGATACAAAGAAATTCACTATGATAATTAACATAAAGTTAGATCAATTATAAAATATATATAATTTAGTTTTTTCATATACTGATGTTATTTAAGTAATTCTAATTCTAATTTGTCTAATTTTTGTTTTATATAAAAGTGTAACGTATATTCGAAAGATTTAGTTTTTTCTTAACTTATTTTAATTTTTGTTGCTTTAGTAACATAAAATATAAGTCTGTCTTTCATTATAGTTCTTCCAGTCAGTTAATTTACAAAACTCTGTTAACTTAAAAACATGTTTTGCAATTTGTGAAAAAAATCAAGCGATTTTGAAATAAACTCACGCCAGAAGAAAAATATATTTTGTGTGAATTGAGTAAAGTTGATAACAAATTTTATTTTATGGAAAACACATCAATATGATTTCGTTAGAGGTAAACTTATCTCGCTGATTGTTGACCTTTTGATTCTACATATACGATATGCAGCATCAAATTTCAAGTATAATATATATATATTCAGTGTAATGTATTAATTGCTAAGTTGTACTACGTAGCAAGTAACTTAAACCAACTTCTTTCATAATAACAGTTTCAATTAATCAATCCGAATTGATAATTTATTAACAGTTCATTGAGTTGATAAAATTAGGACTTAAATTATTATTTGTTTGAATATTTTAGAAAATGGTTTCTATGCTGCATAAAAATTTATGGGACACTGATCCCGAACTATTTGGGTTAATAAAGGAAGAAAAAAAAAGACAAGAATGTGGTCTGGAAATGATTGCCAGTGAAAATTTTACATCTGTTAGTGTCCTTCAAAGTCTTAGTTCATGTCTTCACAACAAATACAGCGAAGGTCTCCCTGGAGCAAGGTACATATATATTATTTTATTTGAAACAAATAATTCAATTACAAATAATTATGGTCTTTATCTATGTCATTCTAAAAATATCTAACAATATTTCATGCAAAATTCTATGCAATTAAAATTTATATTTTTATTAGCAGAAGTAAAACTTGTATTGTATTGTACATCATTGTGTGGCATGTAGCAGGCAGCATATATCATAAGATATATATATATATATTTATTTGAAATAATAATTTTTCCAAGAAATTTACACTGTACAAAATTGCGTAATTTGAATTTAAAAACGATAGATTATTAATTTTAAATTAAATAAAAATATTCTAAAGAAAAAACATTACTCAAAGTATATATTAAAAGAAAACATAATTATATGGAAAGGGTATGAAGGATATGTTCACAAAGAAATTAAGTTTAATGATTGATTATAATCTATTATTTAAATGAAAACAGTTTTTTATTTTGAAAAAATTTGAAATTTTTTACTTTTATTAGTGTTTAAATAAAATTATATTTAAAAATATGAATTCAGGTATTATGGAGGAAATGAATATATTGATAAGATTGAAATCTTGGCTCAAAAGAGATCATTAGAAGCCTTTAATTTAAATCCCGAAGAATGGGGATGTAATGTTCAACCTTATTCAGGAAGTCCAGCTAATTTGGCAACTTACACAGCTCTCTTAGAACCCCATGGTCGAATTATGGGCCTTGATCTGCCCGATGGTGGACACTTAACTCATGGTATTATTTTTTATACATTTAAATGTTTAGTATTAATTAAATGTTTCTGCTTATAGTATAGGTAATTTTGAGGGTAACAAAGTGCTTATATCAAGTTAAAAATTGTTCAGGTTTTTTTTTAAATGTGGGAACAATTTAAGGAAACAGTACATTAGTGATCAAACGTACTTAGTGGATAAACATCTCTAATGTAAAATAAATATATTTGTTTATCATTAAGCATGTCTAATGAAAAATAAGTACACTTTATTTTTCATTAAAGATGTTTGTTACTTTTTTAGTTCTTGTAATCAAGAACTAGTCGATATACTAAGATGTATTAATGATTACTTTGCAATTTAATGTTTATATAATGTTTATTTACAGGTTTCTTCACTCCATCGAAAAAAATATCCGCAACATCAATATTCTTTGAATCTATGCCTTACAAAGTAGATCCAGAAACTGGACTGATTAATTATGATAAACTCGCAGAAAATGCCAAACTGTTTAATCCTGGTATCATCATTGCAGGATTTTCTTGTTACAGTCGTTGTTTAGATTATAAACGTTTTAGGCAAATTGCTGATCAAGTCAATGCTTACTTAGTGAGTGATATGGCTCACATATCTGGATTAGTTGCAGCTGGACTTATTCCAAGTCCTTTTGAATACAGTGACGTTGTTACTACAACGACGCATAAAACTTTACGAGGCCCACGTGCGGGTATCATCTTCTATCGCAAGGGTGTCCGGAGTATTGGTAAAAATGGCGAGAAAATCATGTACGATCTTGAAAACAGAATTAATCAAGCAGTATTCCCAGGTCTCCAAGGTGGGCCTCATAATCATCAAATCGCAGGAATAGCTACGGCTATGAAACAAGCAAAAAGTCCAGAATTTGTTGAATATCAAAAACAAATTTTGATTAATGCTAAAACATTGGCCGAAAGATTGCAAGAGCTAGGATACACTATCAGTTCTGGTGGTACTGATGTGCACTTAGTTTTGGTAGACTTGAGGTCAAAAGGACTCACAGGGTCAAAAGCGGAAAAAATATTGGAAGATATTTCTATTGCATGCAATAAGAACACGGTTCCTGGAGACAAAAGTGCTTTTAATCCAAGTGGAATTAGATTGGGAACTCCAGCTTTGACCACACGCGGATTAAAAGAAGAAGATATTCTTAAAGTTGCTGATTATATAGATAAAGGTTTGGATTACAATAATTTATCTTGAATAATTTAATATTATTTATGCTATTATTTATGCTTAATTGCAGACAGTGTTTATATTGCAATTCTTTGTAATTAAGATATCCAATATTATTATATTTTAATTGCAGCAGTTAAAACAAAACAGTATTTTTTAATATTGGTATTAATATCATATTACTTAATAATGACGTTTGAAGTAATTTTTACTTGATTATTTCAGGTTTACAATTAGCTCTTGAAGTGCAAAAAATTTCGGGACCAAAACTTGTTGACTTCAAGAAAGTAATTGAAAGTAATGAAACCATCAGTGAAAAAATTAAGACTCTTCGTACAGAAATAGAAAGTTTTGCTGAAAAATTCCCGCTTCCAGGATTAGAAGAATATTAAAAACATCTAATTGAAATTTATTATATTTCTGTATCATGTATTATTATAAACTTCAATGTACATGAATATTATTACTCAGTTTCTTAGAATAGTTTTTGTATGTACAATTGAATATTTTCAATAAAACCATTATTTGTATTCTTTTATATTTATTTCTGAGACAATCTTTCCTCATATATTTTATAATATAATTTCTACTGAATATTTTTAATCTGATAAATTAACATTAGTATTGTCATTTCACTAATTAATTAAATTTAATATGTAATATGTTAAAATTTTAATAATAATTATCATATTGTCAAACTTCAATGCGATAAATTAAACTTATTACGTGCTTAATAAATTATCTTCAATTTAAAAAATATACACAATCTGTAAACTGTACAATTGAAAATAAATTAAAGTTAGTATTATTCAAAGGATAGGTTACATTATTTGTTATTAAATGGAATTTTTATTTTTCACAATTGTTGCTTGTCCAATTAGTTAATAATTACATTCATTAATATTTACTGAAGACAATTAATATTAATAGCTATGGCTTCAAAATTAATTTTAAATTGCAGTCTGTATGTTTTAATCAACTTTGAAATCGCATAGGCCCAAATACTTTCAGGCATTGACAAATTGCACAATTATAAATAATTGAAGCACAATATCAACGATTTAAGTGCACTTATTGAAAGTATTTGGGACAATGGTTGTTTACTAAACGTCTCACTCAGTAGTATTAAATAATACATTAACAGATTCGACACATTCAATCAATCTAATTCCTGCATAGCATGCGATGTTGAAGCTGTATTTCTTTGCTCTTCATCTGAATCTTCATCCTCAATATCATTAAAAAATGATTGTAAAATTGACCCGAAAAAACCTGAATTTTGTGGACGTGGTGGTGGGACATTAAAAAATAGTTGTCCTATTTTTTCCAAATATTGCCGATAGCAAGGATCTCTACTTAAACTTAATCGATATTGCTCGCATAGTACTGTAAAGATTGTTAATTTGCCACTGAAAATAGATAAATATTATTACAATGAGTTTCTTTTAATATTAAAGTCCAGTTTAATGAAGAAAATGTTAAAATACAAGGTTTGTTATCAGAATGTCTTTTTTGTATACAAAATATTTGTAAGCTTTGAAAAGGAACTCTGTTAAAAAAATCTAACTGGGATCCTACATAGGAATTTGGCACCGGAAATCAGCTAGTTTCTTAGGTAGGTTCTTAGGTAATTATATAATTTTCCTAGTTTTCTAGCTGAGGTCTTAGGTCGAAAAATAGTTGATCTATAATTCTAAATTCCGACCTAGGACCCCAGCTATGAAACTAGGCAAGATCCTATAACTACCTAGGAAACTAGCTAATTTCCAGTGTCAAATTCATATACAGGATTCCAGCTAGAATTTTTTAACAGGGAACTTAAGTTCCATCAATATAATATGAAGAAATAAGTTAGGGAATTAAAATATTACTCACGTGTCAATTGATTTTAATAAAAAGAAAAGGAAATTAAGTAGAGGAAGAAAATATGGCGGGCCTTTTTTAATTTTAGGATGCTGTGATGTATATGAATTGAAGGCTTCCTGTGCTGTAACTTTGTTTTGCAAACATAAATATCTGTAATTATAAAATATTTATTTAAATTGTCGAAATTAATGAAATTATTGAAATTATTGATATCAATGTTTTTAATGACAAAGTAAATATTTAAATTTTATTTTGAAAATTGCATTAAGACAAGAATTAATTAGAATATTATGTAGCTTACTGTAAAACTGCTTGAGCTATGAAAAGATCAATTTCGTTAGAATATCCTCTCTGCTCATGAAGTTCGACTAGCATCGCAGCACAACCAGAACCATCTTTACTATGTAGAAAGTGTTGTCTTGCCATAGAATAATTCTTTTCTGAAAATAACAAAAGTTATTTTATATAATTGTTATTTCTAACTAGAAACTAAAATATTTCTATATTAAATAGTTATTATTTAAAATCATAATCACAACAGAAATTGTTACATATGAAACAGTCATTTTGAGGACGCTCCTTACCAACACGGCCCTAGCCCCAGAATTGTTGGTTTAGTTAGATTTAAAAAAAAAATAAATGACGCTGCGGCGTAGAGCTCTGAGAATTTTCCATTGGCCAATTTCAAAATTTTTACTATATATATATATATATATATATATTTTTTTTATAATATATTTATAATAGTTATAAATATATATATATATATATAAGTTTTCATTATATAATATAATTTTCAGGTGTGTAACTTGTGGATAAAATTGAGAGAATATTTGGTTCATAGGTCTATGTGTGCATGTATATATATATATATATATATATATATATTCCATGTTAAAAGAATCACCCTGTATATATGTGTATAACAAATGTAGTGTTCAAAATACAAATTAGGAAACATATATTCAGGGACAACGGTTATCTTTAAGAGCAACACTCAAATACACATTATGTTTAATGTCTGCCCACAGAATAATAAATTTAGTTCGATTTAATAAAAAGTAGATGGTAACAGGACGCATAAATCCACTAGCCATAAATTCTAAATTTGCTTCAAATGTTAAAAACAATTTGGATTTTAAATATTCAGATATGTATTTAAATGAAAAATTCATGTATGATTGAAATTAATTTTAGATTAAATTTTAATGTATTGATTTCAAAGGACAAGAATGTAAATAGATAAGGTAAATAAATTGGTAATGCTAAATTTTATCATGTTTTGAAATACATATGCATTAATTAAGTAAAAGTGACTTTGCAAAAATTAATTTATATATTATTTTTAATGGTATTATATTATATATAGCTTTGGGGTATGGAAATATAACTTTAATGTCTTTGCTTTGTAGCATTTGGTAGACCTCAGATGCTCTGAAAGAAATGTTATAATAAATAGTTATTAATAATCAAGTTAAATTTAAACTTATATAAAAAAGTTAACTTGATTATTAAAAATATGTTTGTATAACAATTTTCTAAAAGTAATTTTGAAGGATTCAAAAAGTAATGTGAAAAATTCTGTTACCTTTCCAAAAAACCTGTGCTATTTTTTGATGTAAATCTGGATGTCCAGTTTTATAACTTGTCCTTTTTATGCTCCATTTCAAAGCATTTTGCAGAAAGGTTTCCCTTTCTGGGGAAGAAGGACTAATTAAATTAAAAAGATTGGTAATTTTTTCGAAATAAACCTGAGATGGTTCAGTTTCTGATTTCTGCAGGACATCTATGTATAATATTGCTAAGTCTGCTCCACTAGCAAACTGAAAACAGTAACAAATTGTTTTTTATTATTTTTATTAAACCATTATCATTGAAACTGAGAATGTCTTTAGTTGTTGATAATGGCTTTAAATGTGTCAAAAAATGATACCGATAAAGAGATACCAAGATTATTATTAAATATATAACTAAAATTTGTTATACAAATTGATTTTAAGTAACAATTGGAAACACTTTTTAGTTGCACTTTGAATACTTCTGATTTTATTTATATACCCTATAAAGTCTCTTGTTATTAAGAAAATAAATGTATAATATTTGTTGTGTAAATTTTAATAAAAATAGAATAGTATTTAAAGCAGAAACTTGACAAATTAAAAAAAGACAGTTTTTAAATATAATCAATCTTAATGAATATCAAATCTAGAAACTTCGACGTCATATGGTAAGAGAGAAACTAAGTATTATAAATACATACTAGAATCATAAAAACAAATCAGAGAGAAATTTATTACTAAATAATTAATACTGATGATTAAAACACAAATTTTATTATAAAATGGAGCAATAATAGAGGAATTAAATGAAACTTTAAATATGAATAAATTCAATGTTGTTTAACCTATATATTTAGACTAAGAACATATCAATTACCTGTTCGTGTTGTAGTAAAAGTATGGATCCATTGTACAATAATCTCAATAAATCGGAATACTTTTTTTGTCCAAGAAACCTGTGAGTGTAGGTTAAGTTTCAGTTCAATAGATAAATAGAAGTAATACGGCGAATACTAAAAGTGATTGGTCAAATTACTAACCTGAAATATATCGTTCTATACATTTGATGGGCTTCATAATAGTTGCCTGAACTAATCGAGGCCTGTAATTTATTAAAAACCCTTTGAACTCCTTGACTTTGCCGTGAGGCCATGTTTATGTCATTTACAAAAATTGTCTCTTATCACTGTTTTGCTTTCGCCATCATTCTATTCTGTCAGACGCGACAGACGCGACAGACGCGACTCGCGAGTCGCGATAGTCGCGATGCGTGCGCTCAACCTCTATAAAATTGTATTTTAAGCCCTCTTGTTCACCGCAGACTTCGTGGTGTTGTATGCCTAACACTATTTCTATATGAATAGATTATTTATTATTTTTATAACTTGACGGTTCATTTAATTCTGAGACAATCATGAATTTCAAGTATTTCAGTTCATGTGCCTAATAAAAATATAAATAACTCAGTTACATCCGAAATGTATAATAAATATGCCGAGAGCTGTCAAAGAAATGTCAATAAGTTGATTCTCAACATTACAGATGTTTTAAAATAAACTTAAATTCGATAATGTTATTATTAAAGTCGAAGAGAATCATCTTTTTTGAATCTCAGCATTATATACGTTTTAAAAATAATTTTTTATCACTCAAATTTAAAAACAAAACATGAATGAATATTGAGTGCAATTATACAATATAATTCAAGTTAAATAATTGTATTCAAAAACCAATTAATATTAAAATAAATATTCGTCTATCAATAATTTAAGTAATTATGATAATAATAGAAAATTACTATTTTTATTTATTAAAAAGGAAGACAGCGTTTAAGCAACCAATTAATTATTATTTAATGATATTCTTTGCATTGATTATTTTGTGATTAAATGTGTGTTGTGATGTGCGTATGTGTGCAAAGGTGTGAGTGTAAGATTAAAAAAAAAAAAAAAAAAAATCAATAATTTTTTTGTGATTTCATAATTGATGAATATAAAATAGGCGCCATCAAAAAAAAAAGAAAAAAAGAAAAAGTAACGAATGTTATATGTTGTTAATGCAACTATGTTGTAAAAGTTTTTACGCCATTTACTTATGTAAACATTGACGAATCTAACTGAATCCAACGAAGTCGTTGCGCCTCTAGCGGACCGGGACGTAAGTGATTCTTGCGGAAATAATTATTGTGATTTATATATGATGTTATTCGCTAATACAGGACTGCGAATTAATTAGATAATGGCGAAGGGTGTCAATTAGGGATTTTTAATATATTTTACTGCTGTTATAAATAGCGGTCGAATTGGCGAATGTTAAGGATAACCTTACTCTGAGTAAGTTGTGTTTGGAAATTCTACAGCTTTCGCATAATTTAGAGGCGGTGGCTTACTATCACATTTCTTTATATATTATTGTGATCCACCCATGTAATTTCGCATCTTAATTTATTTACATACACATATTTTTGCAATTAATTTTACTGTAATTTTTCTTTTTGAGCGGTATTATTTATTTTAATCTCTTTCTGTTAAACTATTGAAACTAAAACTTTTAATCGTTGTAATTATTTTTAGATTAACCCATGAATACTTGCATGTCTTTGTTTCTATTTAATCTAAGTAAGGTTTAAAACAAGAAATTAAACATTTTTATTCAATATTTAAATTACACATAAATAATTCAACTATTTTATTCTTTAAAAGATGTCCTAATAACACCTTATGTACATGAAATAATAATAATATTATTATTATTGTTATTGTATTGTATATTTAGTAATAGCTAATTTAGGATATAATATAATAAAGGAAATATTCCCATTTTGTCTTTTATAATTTGCCCTGTTCATATAACAAATTTTATACTTTTTTTAAGTTATTTATTGAAAAGTTTTCATGTGATGCTAATTCATATGAAGTATAAATTTTCATAACTGCTTAGATACATATTTAAAAGTCTAATGATTTTTCTGTTGTTAATAATTAAAGGAATTCATAAAAACTGATCAAAATTTATTCACTTTATTTTTATTTATTTATAGTGAATGGGAATTATTCCTTTTACAAATCAATACTTAAATACCACATTAAAATATGTTTGTTTATTGTTTTACAAAAATAACTCATTAAGAGTGAATGTTCGTTTTAATTAAATTTTATCAAAATAAATAATTAAAAAAAAAAAAAAAAATTACAAAAGGAATGCAGGCAGAAATGGGACCACCAGGAGGAGGGAACAATTATCCTGGTACAACCAGTGGTGCTGGGTATGTTACAGAAAAAATGTACATGTTGCTTCAACTGTACCTTCAAAACAAAGGATGGAATCCAAGTATAGAGCTACTGCAATGTGTTACTGAATTAAAGGAAGCATCTATGTTACCAAGTGTCGCGTACTTGCAGTAAGTTTTTTCTAGAAATTAATAAGGATGTTGGGAATGGTGCTCACAACTAGCACTTTGATCTAATTTATTTTACATTTTAATAAATTCTTAAATTTGACAGAATGATGGCACAAAGGGTTGCTTTAGATTCTCAAGGCAGATTGGTATTAAGAGAAAATGGAAAGATCATTTTACCATATGAACATTTCGCTAATGCAGTCATGCTGAAACATATAAATGGGCCTCATGGTATGCATTTAGGTTTAGAAGGCACAATTAGAGCAGTTATGGAGTCCTATACCATTGGAAGAGAATGCTTTGGAATGGAAAAAGAATTTATTATTGAAGTTGTACAAAACTGCCCTAACCCTGCTTGTCGTTATTATAAAAATCAATTGGAACTCACACAAAAAATTGGTCAATTAGGTTCGTCTTACATACAAGAAAATGAAGCAACAGCGTCTTTATTACGTTCAAGTTTTCCACATGGTGCTGATTTTCAAGCGGTAAAACATTATTTTCGCTATATTATCCAGCATGATGTATTATATTTAAATACATAAAAATAATTAAATGCTAATAATTCTTTTATATTTATATATTTAAAAATAACTCTGTTAATGTGCAACATTAAACTACTGTTGGAATAATAATATGCATTTTTAACATTATTTTATTCCAATCTTATTATGCTAATATTAATTTAATGTTATAAATATTAGAGATTATCATAATTTTTTACTTCATAGTTCAAATCATTTATGAATTACTATTAAAAACAGGCATTAAGTGGATCCAATCCGAATGCACACATTGGGAGTTCAAGTTCAGATATGACAGAAATTAGAGGAAGTGGAAATCAGATAAATTTGCAGCAACGTCCTCCAAGTCGTCCATCTTTAAATATTCCTCATCGACCGAATCCACAAGAAAAGAAATCTAATACAAAACATTACGAGTCATTGATACCTAATATTCCTATTTCCGAATCTCATAAGCTAACTGACTTTTTGCGAACAAATTTAGACAATATAGAGGGACTTAGTAGTCTTGGATTGGGTAATCTACAAGGACTAGGAAATGCTAATAAGGATCTGTTAGCTTTACACAATGGTGCATGGTCTGTAGATAATGATAAACATTCTCGTTCATCTTCTACTAATTCGGAAGGTAAATTTTTAGATACTTATTTTTCAGAATCATTGAGGCTCAGAATCAAATCCATGGTTCAAAGAACACAAAGTTTCGACCCCAAAAATTTGAGCTTGAAACGTTATGGAAAATGCAACCGAAATTTCAGATATGGTATATGAAATTTCATATAATATTGTTCTTGAAACATCACAATTGTCCCTGGCACAAAAATAATAGAGATTCACAGTGTTTTTGATTTATATCGGAAGAAACAACATAAAGTTTCGACTTCAAAAGTCGAGCCTAAAACACTGTGAATCTCTATTATTTTAGTGCAAGGGACAATTGTGATGTTTCAAGAACAATATTATATGAAATTTCATATTGGAATTTGAAATTTCGGTTGCATTTTTCACAATGTTTCAAGCTCGAATTTTTGAGGTTGAAACTTTATATTCTTTGAACCAGGGATGGCATATAACAATTGTACAATATTTTATCGTCGAATATTCACTGAGAAAATGTAATACTCATACAACTTTACTATTTTATCAAAACTAAATGATGATCTACTTAAAAAAAAGCAACAAAATTTAAAGAATTTATGTATTACTATAACATTATATCCTTATAGGGGGTCAAGAAAAAATTATACGTGCATTTGCAGAAGTAATGAAAAATATGGCCAGAATGAAGGCTTGTGTACGTCCTGCAATGTGCAAGCCATATGGTAAACAATCAGAAGCTTTACAGAAAAGTAATTATTCAATTTATTTAAACATAAATAATGAAATTTGATATAATTCTATGTTTTAAATTAAAGATTTTATATATTTAATCAATTTTTCTTACAAATATTTTAATGAACTATTTTGTGTGTAGCATTGGTTGATACTATTCAGTTGGTTCAGTCTCTTAGAAGTTTCTTACCTCCGCCGCCCATTCCAGTTTCAAGTTGGAAAAATGAAGATAAACATCGAATAGATCATAGCAACAATCCATACCTTTCGTCACTGTAAGTTCCTAAAATTTTTTCACAATTTCAGAAAGTATAAATGTTCATATATATTTATACAAATTATGATGTTTAGCTTTATGAACATGAAAACTACATATATTTATTTATGTTATCACCATTTTAAAGATAACGGCTAAAACTTGATCAGAAAGGCAATCTAATAGAATATCTCTTAATTAGTAACCGAAATACAAATTTTTTTGTGAATCGTGATCAGTTCAGGGGGAGTGTGTAGCTCAGTTTAGTTTTGGGGTCTGCAGACCAATAGGCATATTTGACTGAATGTGTATGAAATTCACACCTGAAATTAATGTGTTTTTTCTCGTCAATGACAAATCAGCAAAATGTGTATACATATATGTTTTTAATACTAAATATTATTTTGTAGGAAAAATTCTGGATTGGAGGATTTGTGTGAGCAGCGTAAGCTAGATTAAGTGGTTTTCCTATTTGATTGATGTTTCATGAAGAATTAATTTTTTATATCAGAATAATAAATTATATGAAAAATAATTCTTCTGCAATAGGGTAGAAGTACCACATTTGAACTGTGTATTTTGAATTGTGATGTAAATCTCGATATATATATATATATATAATATATGTATAAGTATAATAAGTATATATATATATATAAATAAAATAATACATTTCAGAATTATAATCTTTAATTTTGAGATGTTTGTTACACTGTAAAAAATTTCTGAATTCAATTTAATGGAAATGTACTGGAAGTTCATTCTTAAAATTTAATCACATCATACCTTAAATTTAAGGTAAATTGCACATTAATTTTAATGCACTAAAAATTGAAATTTAAGAGTTTGTAATACGTAGCAGATCTAGCTAATTTTTTTTCTGCGTATATTAAGAATAATTGTGTTTAATGTATCCGAGCATTAAATTTAATATTATCACTAAAATTCATTTATATTTAATGCACAGGTGCATTAATTTGATTAAAGGCACACTGAACATTAAATTTCAGTCATGCTTGTGCATTGAAAATACATTAAATGTAAGGCCATTTTTAACAGTGTAATGTTTAAAATTTGCTTTGAATCATGAAAAACGGTTTGCAGATTGATTGTTTTGGAAACAATAGATTCTTTCTTCATGAAACATCATTTTTGAAGCGTTCTAGTCAAGTAAAGTCACTAAGAGAAGGTTTAAAGAAGAGTTATAGAGTAACAGAGAAAACAAAATTTTTGAAGGTTTGCTCAATGATGTTGGCGTTTTGGAAACTGAATTGTAGGCGTAAAAAAAAGTCATGCGTGGACTGTGATAAATGTGGATTAGAAAATGACGAAATTATCAAATAGATTTTAAGGACGCTTATCTAGTAATTTTTATGTTATACTTGATTAAATTGCTGTTTACAAACAAAGCTGATCTAATTTGATTATAGTATTTTAAAATTTAAAATATTAGAATAATCGAATATTAATATTTACAATAGGATTCAAAATTACAATAAATTGAAAATATGTATGAAGTTTTAATTGCGAAGTTTATTTTTATATTGTTGATCAAATATTTGCTCATTTTGTAAATGAGAGAGAAATTTTGTTAAACTTTTATTATCGATAAGTAATTTATTTTGTTATATAATCGTTGGAATTAATTGTATATTATTAATATAAATACATTTTCCTTTGGCATTTTGTGCAATTTTGAGATAATTTACATTTTTTGAAAGGAATCACGTTTATCTATTTGATTCTATGTTTATTTACGCTCCAGATATAATAAAATGTTAACGTTTTAATATTGTATTGGTTAACGCAATATATTTCTGGAGAGCCATATAGTCATTTAATTGATATTTAATTCGTGTATGTTAATTGAAATATTTTGAGTAAATAATTAATTAACGATCAAATAATTTTTAGTCCATTAGTTGGATTACTGAATTATTTCTGTGTAATTTATATATTTCACAAAAAATAGTTGACTTCATTAATTGAATCATGTGATAAAAACGCCGACTTTTATCTTAAATTTTTCGACTATTGCTTTTGTTATTCAGATAAATAATATAAACGATTAATTAGTAAAAATGCAAAAATGCTGAAGTTAAGTGCAATTTGATTTTAACAGCTTTGTTTGTGATTATAAAAAATCTGTTTGTGGTGCTTTTCGACACATAATAGGGGCTGTTAAGTTTTTTTTTATGAATCAATTAGTACAATTATGACTATATAATTTAATTGACTATTAATGGTTTCAAAATTAAATAATAAATTAAAAACCTGATTTGTTTAAGTTGAATATTAACATTTTATTTATAAATGCTGTGCATTATATTAAAGAGATTTTTAATGGTAAAAATTTCATTTCAGATATTAAGTATTATAAAAAAAATGACATTAAATTAGTGATCAAATTTAATGCATTATTTCATATAGATATTTTTTAATACTAAATTTAATGTCATTATTTCTTATCAGATATTTTTAAATACTAAAATTTCTTTGTATTATTTTTAAAACTTATAATGCGCTATTTTTCTATTATTATTTTTACAGCAATTTAAATTATATAAGCTTCACAAGCAGGTTTTATTGTGATGATATACAAGTAAAAAATATCGAAAAAGTTATTCTTTTATTGAAAAATCAATAAAAGATTCGTTGTAATTTGAGAGTATTATTTCTTTTATTTATATGAACGTTTTAATAATTTGTTGTTAAAATATAAAAGTGAAGTCATTTTTGTCAGTTATGAATTTATTCTTCATTTAGTATATAACAAGTGTTATTAATTTGATTTACATAATTACAAAAGTGTTTATCTCGAATTTATAATCCATACTAAAATTATATATACTACATAAAACAATATTCGTGTGCTCATTATTTTCCAAGATTACTATTGATACAAGATTTAAATAATTTTTATAACATATTTAACTTAAAATGTGCTAGTTTAGACTTATTGTTATTTACACAGCAAAACGAATGTACTGTTAACAAATGAGTGTAAAAATACATTAATCAAGGGTCCGGAAACAATTATGGGAACAACGCATTAAAATTGCATTTTAAAGACTAACTCAAGAGAAAAAATATATTCTTGTAAAGAATTTAAAAAGATATCTTTTTGCCTTCAAAATTTTTTAATTCAGTTATGAAAAAAGAAACAATTAATTTCATTAATATTTCTATGAATTATAGCGATTTATATTTCCAAAAACATTGAATGTCGATGTGAAAAATGTGAGAACTAAAATCGTTTTTATTTTTCTTTACAAAATTAAAAACCCCACTTCTATTAAAGTTTTAAATTCTTTACAAGATTGTATTCTTTTTATCATTCTGAACAACTTTGAAAAACTGTATTTTTCCTAAAAATTTGTTGTGTATATCTCATTATTGTTTCCAGACCTTCACGTAGTGCTTATATATTTTCGTTTCCTTGGTGTAAAACTTAATTTAACAATACTACGTAAATGAATTATTGACAATTTATACAGGTCATTTTTAACATCAGCTCGATATGATTTTTATTATAAAATCTTGTAGCTTTAGAAATCTTCACCATATCGAACAATTATATTAGAAAGTAAAACAGTGAGAAGTGATGTCTTATAACTATACCGTGTATTTACTGACTTTTAAAAATGCCTAATATATTTCATTGCATTATTTCAGTTAATTTTGTTTACTTATTGAATAATTGCAGTCAGTAAATTCATGGGAGCATTTGATCGTCAGATCCTATGTATGTGTGTGCGTGTATTTTGTAATATACAATTTATAAATAATAACACAGTCGTAAATGCAGTATTGCTAGATAATCGCCAAAATTGTTAGTAGAAGAGATTGGAGTAATTTGAAATATTATTTCTTAAAAATTTGTTTAAATCAACATAAAATGGCGAGACAATCAACTGTAGTCTCCGCTACTCTTACATAATTTTAACTAATTAAACATTAAAGTAAAATATTTTATATCTAGATTTCCGCTCTTATTTGTACATATTTTAACAAATTATTTTTGTTGGTGAAATATTTATAAAATTTACATTTAATTGAATAAAAAAATATTTCATCAAATATAATTTCACCAATACGAAGTGTAAAAATTTTCTACTTTTAATACTCAGAAAATTAAGCTAAATTATTGATCATTTTCAGTTTAGATCATAAGAAAATAAATACACTATAAATATTTTTTGACGTGGTTCATCAATATCGAATTAATTGAAAGGAGATTCAAAGAGGAAATTTTTACAAAATAAAAATTTTTACACTTTATAAGTATTTGCATAAAAAAGAAACATTTTGTTGAAATGTAAGTCTTCATCCTCGTAATATAAAGTGAATTTTATACAATGTTTAGCAGTTATTTTTATAACTAAGACCACAATCTTGCACAAATGTAAAGGCTGATGGTAATGTATAAGAAGTTAAATATTTAAGCACTTTTTGCTTAATAATAATAAAGGAAAAGGAAAAAAGTGTTATTTGTAATGCACATAAGAAAATGTCTTATACATACCGGAAATACTAACGAAAACAGGTTATCTCACACATAATCCAGTGTTATATTTTTTGAATAATTTGATTATTAGAAATTTACTTTTGACAAATGTTTAAAAATAACGTTATGACAGAGATTTTTCAGCTTAAAACATTACGTTATTTAAAGAGCGTTTTATTTTTGCATATAAACACGAATGATACTTCTAAATATTGTATTAACTTTAGAAAAATTTAGTACAAAGGTAAAAATAGTAGCTTAAGTAAATATCATTTTATTACATATTTTTGTACATTCTTATAAAAGAAATTTCCATTTAACATAAAGCGTATATATTTTTCAAGTTAAAGCGATATCTATTCAAATTAAAATTGTTTCTATTTGCATTAAAAATATTTCGTACTCTTTTTTAATAAAAAAAATGTTCTTTTTTCTATGTATGTAATTCTATAAATGAAGGAGGAACTCTAGTTGTATAACTATTATACAGAAAATCTATTTAAAGTAATGCATTTTTTAAGATTACACATTGAGTATTATTATTATTAGAACCATTATAAATCTTACAAATTATTCATAAGTGGTGTTAATTAAACTATTTTTTTTATCTCATTGAGTTAATCTTACATTATTTCTGGCAAATTTAAGTTGATTCGTGATAAGTTTTTTAAAAAAAATGAGTTTAATGTTATGTTGAAAACAAGTTAAAAGATCTTATAAAATTATTGTGACATCTATAAAGTTTCTCAATGTTTCATAGAAGAATTTGTATGCTCAGTATTGTTTTTTTTTTTTTTTTAATTTAAAACTTATGCAGTATATTAATGTAATTGTATTAAAATTATTCAAAATCTGTTAGTATAATTATGAATGTATTCTTCCATAGAGATTTTTGTTAGAAAAATGTTAAAAATGTTTTATATTATTGTCATTCTATTCAATACCTTCTTGAAAAATTTAGCTAGGAATTGTACTTGTTTGAATTATGTTTAAAAATCGTGGAAAACGCAAGGTCATAAAGTATATACATATATAAAATTAATGATTTTGTTTACTTTTTTAAAATAAACATCAGTTTTCTTATTATGGATCTTACATAAATTAAATTTTGAATTTTAATTTGCAATATGCAATGAATAATTGTTTGTTTAATGAATTACATTTGTAAACAAGATTGTGGCAAAAATTGTATGGCTAATTTTAAAGTGTCATTATATCACATTTACATTAATATGCAACAATTATTTTTATTTAAATATTGTTATTTATTATTTGAATAATAAAGCTCAGTTTTTTGTAAGAATAATAATATGTAATCTGATTGTAAAAGTTCAGTCATGCTTGAAAGAATTATGCATATCCATGACATAACTTTATCGCGTACCAAAGAAGTGTAATAATTATTAATAACTATAAGGTTCTAACTAACCTAAGTGCAATATTATCATACTTTCTTTAAGTCTTTGGTATTTCTCCGACAAACTTAGTAACTTTCTACCGCTGTATCTTCAACAACTTGTTATAAAATATTGTTTTTTATAATAATAAATAAAATAGAACATTTTATGAAGCACAAGAAGTTTATAAAAATCGAGTGTTTCGTTTGTAGTATGATTTAATATTAATTCTTTATGCCAGTTTGTAATGGTATGGCATGAAGTATTATTTATTTACAGTAAGATCTGCGTTAATTTATGCGCACATTCTTTGTAATAAGTATTATGCACCTTTTTTTACTCAATGATGAAAAGGTAGACGTGATTTTAACACAAATCTTGCTGTAGTTTAGAAGCACCATATATAACAATTCTTTTGAATTTTAATTATTTTTTAACTTGAACGTTATATTAGGTCTAAAATGTCCAAGAAAATATATATTCAGCTAATCGAACAATGGATGAATATGTAATATAACACGACATTTTTGTACATCTTAAACTATGTGACATTATATTCTTAAGAAAGGATTAATAAGAAAACATGGATAAAATTAAATGTGTTATGATTGAATGACAAATAAGTATTTGCAAACATCCTGCTTCTACATGGTGTCGGGTTAAGATATATTTAATAAGTATTGTCAATGAAAAAAAAAGCTTGACTAAAGATAGTTGACAATGAAACTTAATTACGTAGAGCAAATGTAATTGATACTTAATTTACGAAGGAAACTTTTATTACCAAAAGATTCTATTACCTCATACCTTGTAGATGCAGATTGATTTTAAATACATATTTGTATTAAAAATACTAGTGTGAAATAAGTACTGTTTGTCGGGCAGTTTAAAGAGCACATTTTGCGAAATTTCAAATTGTAAATGTCTGCTACATCACTTTAGTGAAAAAGCGACTTACTTTAAATATCTTCTTTATCTAATAACTACTATCTATTAAACATGTTGTTAATGTGTCTGTACTCAAAAACTTCGTCGCTGCTTATCAGTATTGCTTTTTTGTGTATTATCGCATTATGGATTTGTGGCAATATTTATTAAACATTTTTACAAATGTATCTTAAATTTAATCGGCTCATCTCTAAACATATCAAGCAAATCTCCTCATATCACTGTCATTCACCATCTTCACATGGAATTACACAGCCATTATCCTATAAAAGTATGATACTTGATTAGTTTGGAACATAATATTGTTATATTCAAGTGCATATACTTAATTAAAGTTTCTTCTTCTTATTCGTAATCTTTATGAAGGATTTATAGCAAAATTGATACATTATCTACGAGTTTGCAATACCTTCTGAGCCTCCAGCACGAAGATCACATCATCCAGAACATAATATGCCTGTCCTAAATCGCCTTCGCAAAGATAAGGCAATTTACTCCATACCAGACAGCGTAAACCTAGTGGTGTGAAAACCCTATCTATTATACTAGTAACCTGACCCTCAAGGCCATTTCCTTTTACCGGTAAATATTCGGTGGGCTTGTGATCACTTCGTTCTCCAACTTCGACGTAAGGGTTAAATGGTAGAACAAGTGCAACAACTAAGCGACCACCATCGGCCAGCGATTCCTTCAATTGCCTTAGCAATGTATTTGGACGATCACAGCGGTCCAATAAATTTAAACACATTATTACATTGAAAGGCGCCGCTTGCAACTGCCACTTGTCAACGTCTAGAACGCTGTCAATATAAAACAATTTCATTAGGCAAATATTTAACAACTTTTCAATTTTTCTTAACTTTATATTGCTCTACTTTTTCATTGTTTCTTAACTTTATTTTGCTTTACTTTGCTATAATTTTTTTTGCTATAATTTGAGATGGATATGAAAATAATTTTCCAAGAAATTTATTTGTTTATAAGGGACTTTAAAATAAACGCTCCCTTATTTGATTTAATTTGAAATCCTTTGCAATTTTTTTTTTGCGGACAATAATGTAATTTAGAGCGAAATGAAGTGAGGAGAGTGAAAGAAAGGAATAAAGTTGAAATTAAATTGCGTACATGAATTTGTGCTTAGCTAAGGCCCATCTCATCGGGGGTGAAATGTCAGTGGCGTAAACTCGTTTAAAGAAATGCGCGACGTGTGCTGTAGTTGTTCCATCGCCGGCTCCCAAATCTATCAACGAATCCCATGGTCCTGCAAAGTTGCTGGTTTCCAGTAACTTTTGAAATTGTTCTCCTGAGAAAACGTGCATGGAACCACGACCGAGTAATCTGAAAACGTATGACAAAGTTTAAATTCATCAAATTTATATTAAGGAGGAAATAACATTGTAAAATTACCGCAATATCAGAATATAAATATTAAAATCATATTGAAACTTTCGAGAACCTTTTATCATCTTACAGTAATATTTATCTTATCCCTATCGAAGAAATTATTTATTTAGTGACTGTTATTACAATATTTTATATTATTATACAATTATCATATTGCGAATTATTTTTAACTTTTATACTTTACTTAACAATATCTAAACTATAAATAAATTATTTATTTCATTTACCCATTTACATAAATATTGGATATAATGAAAGGAACAAAATGTATACAAAATAAGATATTTTTACTTGCTGTAAACATTATTTCAAACCTATTTAGTGATATCTTTTTTTTTTTTTTGCAAAAAGTATTTGCGAATTAAATATTATTGTTAAATAAAACGAACCGCGGCAATCATTCGGACTGATTTTAATTTGAAGGGCTAATTTTGTTGGGAAATATTAATGTAAGTCTACAAGCTTGCATCTATCAGTATATTTTTTGTTTGGTCCATCTCTTTGAATCGCGTCAGTGATCAGAACCTGCAATCCATCAATGCCGCGGAACGCGGGATTTTGATCGTGGGTTCGGTTAGCAGTTCGATATAAATAAGGTTGGAGAGGCCGCAAGATCTTCCTGTGTTGCCGCGTACACCGAGCCGCGTTCAGTCGCGGCCGGTGCCATCAATTAACGAGCACCTCCAATGCTCCCTATTGAATAATAAATAAAAATGAGACCATTGCAACGAAAAGAAGAAGACGAGGCCGAAAGAGCCGATACGAACAAGAGCATGACGACCGAATACGGCTCAGAATCAGAAAAGAAGTAGAAAAAGGTGCGTAGACGACGCAAAATTTACTTGACTTGGAGCATTGTCTGGTGTCGGCTGATTTTCTTATTCGCAGGGGTTGGCAACTTCTTCTATGTACCCGGCAACACTATGACTATTTTCTAGTCGCATAATGTCAAATAAAATATTTTACATTTTTAAAAAGCTGAATTTAATTGGTACGACATTTTTTGAATTCATTAAATTTTGTTATATTCTGTCTATGTTATTGAGAATTATTTTTGATCATTTATACGTATAGCTTTAGAAGTCATTTATTGACGCGTTTTGTACAGAAAAATACTTATTAAAACATACAGAAACGTAGACACAAAACAGATTGCGACATATAAATTTCTTTACGTTTTCGTACGTTATTAGATGTTTTAATACTTAATTTAATAGGGAAAGTAGTCGAGAAGACGTAACTATTTTTTCTCCATAGAAATTGGCTGTATTTCTTCCCACTGAATAGGAATAAAAAGTCGAACTTTCCTTACATTTTGTGCGAACAATGTTGCGTGCAATTAGGCAGAAGAGTTTCAGATTACACATTCGTGTGCATGCATCCTTCGTCTTCGACATGGGTAATTCTCCACCTCCCCCTCCCCCCCCCCAGCCACCAATGTACATTATACTATTTTGCAATTTTGCTAGTTAATCTGATCTAACTTACAGAATGTTCTCGCAGTAATCAACATGTTCTTTACGTAGTCTCGCATAGATTTGTCTGAATCTGTTAAAATTATATAAATACCTCCAAAATCGCGTATTTTATTTTCTCTAACGTCTAACAACTTTCCTCGGCATTAAAGTGTTTCACATTTCACGGCCGCTGAAATATTTGAAGAAATAACATAATTTTCGGCCGAATAATTTCGGCTCACAATAATATACTGTTACGCCATATAATTATACTCCATACCATAGATCTGGACGTGTCCGAACAATCTAACAAGCGGCAAAAGGTTCCGCCGAATTGATTAGTCGCTGGCGGCGGTACCGCAAGACTAAGCTCGAAATTTGAGGCAAATCGAAGCCGAGTGCGGTGACACGTAAACAGAAATGGCAGCCGCTGTTTATTCCTGAAACCATCCTTAAACCTGCGGGGGATTTTTATTTTGTCGCTGTTTAAGTTTGCACGTCGCTTGGTTTGCCTTGCTGCTCGCTCTCGCTCATTTTCATGTTTGCCTTATTCTACTTAACTCGCCCCGTTTTGTTTTATTTTATTGTCAGCCTCTTGGTTGTGGTTGTCGTGGTTGTCGTGGTTGTCGTGGTTGTCGTGGTTGTCGTGGTTGTCGTGGTTGTCGTGGTTGTCGTGGTTGTCGTGGTTGTCGTCGTCGTCGCCGTCGTCGCCGTCGTCGCCGTCGTTCTTCGCCGCCGCAGCCACCGTCTTCGTCTTCGTGCGGAACTTTACCACGTACCCGTAGAGAAGAAGAGAGCGCGCGCGAGGGAAGAGGGAATGAGAGAGAGGCGCACACGTGCGGCTCACAAATCAGGAGCGCAGATCGTAGGCCTCGCTGGCATCGGTGGCAACGGCGGCGGCGCGAGCGACAATTAATTCACCGCTTTTGCTTTCGCGTCCATTGTGTACGTGCCCATACGATTATTTCCACTTCTTCTTATTTCATTGCTTTCTTCCTCCTCATGGCCCGCTTTATCGGTAGGATCCAAACAGCCCGGCTCGCCCTTTGCCCCTCCTCCTCCTCCTCCTCCTCCACCTCCTCCTCCTCCTCTCCTATTCTTCTTTCGCGCTCACTTTCTTTTTCTTTATCCTTCCCTTTTCTTCCTCTTCATCGACACTGTCGTCTTTCGCGTGCGTCTAACGTTCCACGGACACCGGCGACGTGCGGTCTAGCTCCAACGAGGGTAATTGTCAGTTTCTTCTTTGGATTCCCTTCTTCTTTTTATTCCTTACCGATGTCTTTCTGCAGTAGGTTACCTCGGCCTCTTCGGAATTAAAATCTTCGCTTTCCTTTTTCCCCGTCACTTTTTCCTTTTCGTTTTTGCCACGAGATTTTATCCCGCTACCGCTTTTCATTACCGTTTATACTTTTGTTATACAATTCATGATTTTTATCAGGGAATAAAAAAAAAGTATTCGCTTTGACAGATAAATGAGTTTATCTACAACCTTTTAACTTAGCTTTAACTTTTAGTTTGGTCTCGTTGCAATATAAACCTCGGCCAATGTAAGCCTTGCCACATTGATTTTCTTTACCTTTAAAAGGTAATTTTTATTATGTTTATTTTCTACGTAGAGTAGGCAAATGAATGTCAAGATATTTTCAATTAAATTAATTTTTTCTTGCGTAATCATAGTCTATTTTTTACCCACTGTTGGAGAGGGGCGATAATCTTGCGAATAATTACCTAAGATTCTGTTGGGCTAGCATATCAGTATGCTAAAAATTTTCTTATCGCATACATTTATGTTAATTTTGTGTAATATAAATAGAATAATATGCAATTACAGTTTAAACAATGCTGAGATTATTCTGTCCAAAGTATTAAAATCATATTTTATTAGTCGGGAGCTTTATACGTAAATGTTTGGCATTTTCATTCGTTTTCCTGGGAAAGATTTGTCGTACTTGCATGCTTGATGTCGCGCATGTAGTATTAGTAAAGCGATGGTAGTGAGGGAACAGTAGAGGAGTATACTTGCAGGGAAATTCCAGTAGGAGCTAAAACCTGCGATTTCACGGGACACGTGCTTCTTCCTGACCAGACCCATGAACATTCCCCGATTCAATCTCGGCATTCGTGAAATTCTTTTAATGGATGCTTACAAGTGGCATCTTATCACAGAATGCATTTTAAAATTGCTTCCTATACAAATTTCACTATTTCAGATTATTTGTATTATATCCAATTGCTTCATAATACAAATTCAAGCGTGATTCCGCTTCATCATCTGGCGGTATACCGATAACTACTGATGTTATGTCATCTATTAAATCAATATAATCACTAATTTCATTATTTCGAATTACATTGTCAGATAATAATGTCCCAAATTTTATACTGTGTTATAAAATTATAAAACATGAATATTAATTTTATTGTTAACAGTCCGTTGTTTTAATTTAATTGCATCAAATCTAGAATTAGTCTGACGAATCAGTCCGGTTGTATTATTGTTATTAAAAGTCTAATGTTAAAATGGCTTTATTGAAAACTTGATAAAATAAATGTTTTTCATATTGTTTAACTTGGAAAATTATACGTATTACGTCACTCGATACACTTACTATACAAGCAGGACTTCTCCACTAACCAATATGTCACTCATGGCATATTTATAGGTCAGCATTTTAAATGCAAAGATAAATAATCAGAGGAGTGTCAAGCCAGAGTACCATATTATTTATGTAACTACAGTTTAATCACAAGTAATTATATTACGTTTTATTATTTATTAATTTAATACATCATTTATCTTTTTTAACTTTTAATTTCACATATTATGGTATATTTAGATTTAACATTTCATTCTTTTTCTCTTGTTAAATAAATTTAGAATAATAAATTAACGTTCAATTAAAATTGGGATATAAGCCCTGGTTATAATGTTGGTTTGGTGTTCTAATATAAATACTTTGTATCTCTTTTTTGCACTGGGAAAAAAAGTTTAGTTAAAGATTATTACACAGAAAAAAAAAGAAGCGAAATATTATCATACTTATGGTAAGCCGGTCCTAGCTCGGGAATACATGTAAAATTACCATACTGTACAAGAAAAGTAATGAAAAAATGTTAAAAAACGTGATATAAGTATAGGATATGTAATTAGATTTCCCAGGTAGAAATGAAATCGGGCATGCCCTATCACCTATAGGGCCCCAATGGGGCTGAAACGTGGAATACCTGAACAACGGTTTCCTGATTCGAGCCCTATAAGGGACTAACCAGGTACACTGCATTTGAGCACGTAATATGGCGTCCAAAGCTGGCCCAAGG